>JAKWJD010000691.1:0-18128 GCA_027705065.1 Solanum peruvianum
AAAAAAATTTAGTTTTGTGCATATTTTTGAAATTAATCCGGTCGAACTACGCGTACCTGATTCTCATGTTAATGAGATACGTAGGCAACCCTTCTTGGGTTCGGTATAATCTTTTTCAAAAAAATAAAATAAATAGTTTTGTGCATATTTTTGAAATTAAAATAATCCGTCGAACTACGCGTACCTGATTCTCATGTTATGAGATACGTAGGCACCCTTCTCTTGGGTTCGGTATAATCTTTTTCAAAAAATAAAAATCAAATAGTTTGTGCATATTTTTGAAATTATATCCGGTCGAACTACGCGTACCTGATTCTCATGTTAATGAGATACGTAGGCAACCCTTCTTGGGTTCGGTATAATCTTTTTCAAAAAAATAAAAATAAAATAGTTTGTGCATATTTTTGAACTTCGAAACCCTTTTCAATTGATTTTTAATCTTGTTTTTAATCTTTTGAAATTTTTTCTTGATTTTATCACAAAATCAAGTGGCGACTCCGTAATTTGGAAAGTTGATTTTTCTTAAATAATAAGATTAATTGATTTTTCAAAACTTAGTCATTTCTCTCTCATTTTAAACATAAATGGTGGTATTTTTACATAAAACAACATTTATACAAATATGATAATGTGACTGCTCCCCATGCTTGAGTTGACATTAAATCTAAATTTCTCATGTCAATCAAATGTCTAAATTAATCTTATTATTAGATTTATCCGGAAATATTGATCCACCACATAAATCATAATAAATATAATCTAAATCTTTGTTGCACTTCATGCTCAGTTGAGTGATCATTAATATCATCCAAACCTTCAAAATAATCAATCAATTTATATATTAACAATCTATTAACACCAGAAAACATAGTATCGGGTAACCATCCTGGTTAATTCAAACTTCATTCTTCAAAATCATTTCTTCTCTACCTATAATCCCTAAAGAATCAAATTCATTCAAATTATAGGACTACCATCTACTACCATTCGAATAAAATTTCAATATCTTGTAAAGTTATGATAGCCTCGCCAGTTCGCATGTGAAAATATGAGTTTCTAGATTTCGCCACCTTTCAATTACCAGAAATTAATCCGGAGTCATACGACACACCTCCTACATCAAGAATTTCTTTTAAATCTACAATTTTCAAAATATTGATGGATGCGAGAATGTAATGGATGATATTTTATATGTTGCCAAAATTCAATATCACCACGACGCGTATATAAGCAAGACCTCTCTTCTTTTATGCTAACCATTTCAAATTCCTTTCGGAACGATGATGAACTTGATTTTTAATAAATCATGCTCTACTGGATCAGGATGTACGTATACATTTGACGGATGCATATATCTATACACAAAAAAATAAAAAGAAATAGTAACATTAATAAAGTATCAAAAGATTGAATTTATCAACAATAATCATATAAAAGTATAAAATTAATTAAAATAAATTAAAATAAAATAAATTCAAACTCACCTTACAAAGAAAAAACTTTTAAAAACTTTAGAAAATTAGAAAAATAGAAAGACTTTTAAGATTGTTGGAAAATTGAAAAAGTACAATGCAATATGTTGACACTATTTACAACGTGAACTGTATTCAACAATTTATAATAAAACAAAAACTACACTATTTACATGTGAATTCAACCAATCCATAATAAAATAAAAATTACACTATTTGCTTGTGAATATTCAGTCCAATTTATAACAAAATAAAAATTACACTATTACAATGTGAAATACAATTCAATCAATTTATAACAAAATAAAAATGTAATATGTGACTTTGACACTATTTGCATGTGAATTGACACATTTTTTTATAAATGCATGTGAATTTTTTTAAAAAGTTTGAATATTTTTGTACGAATATGACACGTCACCTTTTTTTTTAAGTTGACATGTGTTATATATATATATATAATATATATTATATATATATATTATATCAAGGAAATCGCTGCATAGGGCATCGATTTCTTTTTTTTTAAAAAAAAAATCAATAAAATCGGCTGCCTTTAATTTTTTATTTAAAAATTAATTATTTGAATTTAGAATTCTATTTGAACTCAAACATTATTTAATTTAAATTCAATACAATATCTTTTTTTTAGAAGAAAATATATTTGTTACCTTACTTATTCCTAATTTTTTTCAAAATAATGTATATTTTCTTATTAAGCTATATATTTGAATTTTAAAAAAATATTATAATTTTTTTTATAAAATCGTTGCTTTTAAATTTTTATTTTGAAAATCGCTGCTTAGGCAGCGATTGCCATATTTATTTTATTTTTTTTATAAAATCGCTGAGCGATTTACATATTTTAATTTTTTTTTATAAATCGCCATCATTTTTTTTAAAAAAAAAGAATTTTTTTTTTAATAATAAAATCGCTGCCAAGGCAATGATTTAACATTTTTTTAAAAAAATTTTATTTTTTTATAAAATCGCTGAGCGATTAACATATTTAATTTCTTATTTTTTATTTGAATGTTAAATCGCTGCCTAGGCAGCATTTAAAAAAATAAATTTATAAAATCGCTGCCAAGGCAGCGATTTAACTTTTTTAAATTTTTTTTGTGGCAGCGATTTCCATATTTTTTTAAAAAAATATTTTTTTAAAAAATAGCTGTCTAGGCAGTGATTTCAGAAAAAAAATGCCTTGGCAGCGATTTACCTTATTTTAAAAAAAATTATAATCGCTGCCTTGGCAGCGATTTTTTTAATAAAAAATTTCACATTTTGCAAAATCGCTGCAGAGGCAGCGATTTACTTTTTCCGGTGGGGTAAGTCGCTGTTGATGCAGCGGTTTTGCCTCTTTGGTTAATATAAAATTTTATATACCGTTTTGAATTTTTTGTTAATTATTTTGTACCTTTTAGGCTCCGGAATCCACAAAAGAAGCCACTAGCACCATTATGCCTTTATTTTGATGGAAAATTATAAAACTTGTCAAATTATGTCATACATAATTATGTGTCTAATAACTTTTTATATTATTTTGATGATAAAATTAGCTTCTGAGTTTTAAAGACTATTTAAAAGAATGAATAACGTTATATAATTTTACCACAATAATAGAATTATTTGGAGTTATTTTGTTTTTCATATTCATATTTATTTATTCAACGACTTATCTTTCTTTCGACATACTATGCACTACTACAAAGTTGAGTAAATTTCAGACTTTTCATCAAAAGTCTGTTTTCTATTCTACTCAATAATATCTATATAATTTGTTGACTTGAAATTTAAATATAATATTTTAACACATAAAAAAACATGCTTAGACTATAATTTGTTGGGGTTTAAATCAAATATTTTTTGTTATTATAATGTATTAATAACGTAGGACTTTGGTTAATATAAAATTTTATATACCGTTTGAATATTTTGTTAATTATTTTGTACCTTTTCGCTCCTGGACTCCACAAAAGAAGCCACTAGCACCATTATTCCTTTATTTTGATGGAAAATTATAAAACTCGTCAAATTATGTCATACATAATTATGTCTAATAACTTTTTATATTATTTTGATGATAAAAATTAGCTTCTGAGTTTTAAAGACTATTTAAAGAATGAATAACGTTATATAATTTTACCACAATAATAGAATTATTAGGAGTTGTCACGACCCAAAACCGAGCCGCGACTGGCAGCCACACTTACCCTCCTATGTGAGCGAACCAACCAATCTAAACCTTACATTCCAATGTATATCAACAAAAAAGTAATGCGGAAGACTTAAACTCATTAATAAAGACCAATTCAATAACTATTAAAATTCAACATCTATTATTCCCCAAAATCTGGAAGTCATCACCACAAGAACATCTATGATCAATTACTAACTAAGAGTATTCTAAGAAGCTAAAACAAGTAAAGCTAGTCCATGCCGGAACTTCAAGGCCATCAAAACATGAGGAGAGATCCAGTCCAAGCTAGAAGCATTAGCTCACCCTGAAGATCCGATGTGACGAAGACTGGCTAGAATTGGTGATTGAGTTGAAGACGACGGTCCTTTTGCTGCACTCCACAAATAACAAGAAGAAAACATAAAAGTAGGGGTCAGTACAAAACCACGGGTACTGAGTAGATATCATCGGCCAACTCAAAATAGAAAACAGTATATATCAAGTAATATTATAAAACCAACTACAATACTCAACGTGTAGCAACAACAAGTTCTATAATCATTAGTAAGTACTGCCAAGTTCACACATGAGGATTCAAGCCTCAATACCATACTCATTTGGGAATTAGATTCATTAGATTGAGTATATTAGCATCTTTCAAGATTCATTATCTTTAATCCTCTTGTGTCGGTACGTGAAACTCCGCTCCCTCATCATCTTTATTCCTCTTGTGTCGGTACGTGACACTCTGATCCCCTACTACTATGTGTCGGAACGTGACACTCCGATCCCCTAATTCTACGTGTCGGTTCGTGACACCCAATCCCCTAAATCTACGGTCAGTTCGTGACACCCGGTCCCCCTAAATCTACGTGTCGGTTCGTAACACCCGATCCCCTAAATCTACGTGTCGGTTTGTGACACCCGATCCCCTAATTCTACGTGTCGTTCGTGACACCCGATCCCCTAATTCAATGTGTCGGAATGTGACACTCCGATCCCCTAATCTCATACTATCAATTCATCAAGCCTTCTCTTATACCAAGGCATCATCATTCTCATTACTTCAGTTCATCAAGCCTTTTCTTATACTAAGGCATCATCATTAACAAAGAGATTAGGGTTTTTCAAGATTTGGGATTCAATAGCTTCATCATGCTTATTTTATCACAATTATATAATCACATTCATGCAAGCATACAATTAAGCATATAGAAGATGAGATAATATTACCAACACATATCATTCGCTATTAAGAGTCTACTCTACTACGATAGCATAAAACCATAACCTACCTCCACCAAAGACTAGTGATCAAGCAAGCAATTTCCCAAAGCTTTGTGTTTCTCCTCTTCTTTTCACCTTCTCATTCGATTCTCCCTCTCTCTCTTTGTTCTTTCTAGTTTTCTTATTCAAACCCTCTTTCTTTTACCCTAATTAGCATATAATTAAGTATAAAAGATGACAATAATACCCACTAATTAACTCAAGGTTACCTCTTTTAACCCCCAAGTAATTAGACTTATTAATATTAACCTACTAACTTTATAATTAAAGCAGGAATAGTCAAAAACGTCCCTTAAAAACATTTAAAGAAATCCAACCCAGACTGGATTACGCAGCCCGTGACGGCCCGTCGTGCCTGCGACGGTCCGTCCTGCTGCTCCGTCACAGAGTTTAGAGACTCAATTTCTTTAAGAGTCTTGTGACGGTCCGTCGTGCCCACGACGGTCCGTCCTGCCATTCCGTTACGAAGTTCAGAGAGTCGATTTCAGTACCCAATTTCAGAATTCTAAGTGTTTTGAAACGAGACCCCCCTGCGACGGTCCGTCGTGCCCATGACGTCTGTCGTGGGTTCCGTCGTCTCAGCCAGTTTTTCAGAAATAAAATCTGCTTCTCAAACGACTAAACAGGTCGTTACAATATAGATACCAATTTACCATCGTTCGTCCTCGAACGATCATAAGAAGGAAAACAAGGGCGAAAAGGAATACCTGAATCTGTAAACAGATGTGGGTATCTTTCTTGCATATCTGCCTCCTTCTCCCAAGTGGCTTCTTCAACTGGTCGATTCTTCCATTGCACCTTGATGGATGCAATCTCCCTCGACCTCAACTTGCGGACTTCTCTATCTAAAATAGCAACAGGTTCCTCCTCATAAGACAAATTCTCATCAAGCAGAACCGATTCCCAACGAATGATGTAGTTTCCATCCTCATGATATCTTTTCACATAGACACATGAATACCGGATGCACTGCATCCGGACAGCCCTGGAGGCAAGGCTAACTCATTAGCCACCTCCCCTACTCGCTTAAGTACTTCAAAGGGACCAATATACCTTGGGCTTAGTTACCTCTTTTACCAACCAACACCAATCACCCCTTTCATGGGCGAAACCTTCAACAAGACTTGTTCACCCTCCATGAACTCTAAGTTTCTAACCTTTTGATTGCATATTCTTTTTGCCTACTTTGCGCCGCCAAAAGCTTTTCTTGAATAGATTTCACTTTCTCTAAAGAATCCCTCAAAAGGTCCGTACCCCAAGGTCTAACCTCAAATGCATCAAACCACCAAATGGGAGACCTACATCTCCTACCATACAATGCTTCAAATGGGGCCATGTCAATACTTGAGTGATAACTGTTATTGTATGAAAACTCCGCTAAGGGTAAGAAGTTATCCCCATGACCACCAAATTCTATCACACATGCACGAAGCATGTCCTCCAACACTTGAATCGTTCGCTCAGACTGACCATCGGTCTGAGGAGGAACGCAGTACTAAGGTCCAACCTAGTACCCAATTCCGCATGAATGTTTTCCAAAACTTAGAAGTAAACTGCGTACCTCTATCTGATATAATGGAGAGTGGAACCCCATGCAACCGAACAATTCCTGAGATGTAGATTTTGGCTAACTTCTCGGCATTGTAAGTTACCTTGACCGGAATAAAGTGAGCAGACTTAGTTAACCTATCAACAATCACCCAAATGGAGTCATACTTACCCATTGTCTTGGGAAGACCAACCACGAAGTCCATTGCAATTCTCTCCCACTTCCATTCCGGAATGGGCATTTCTGAAGTGTTCCTCCGGGCCTCTGGTGTTCATACTTTACTTGTTGGCAATTTTGGACATTTGGCAACAAATCACAATGTCACGCTTCATTCTACTCCACCAAAAGTGTTGCTTTAGGTCACGATACATCTTGGTTGCACCAGGGTGTATAGAATACCTTGAATTATGAGCCTCTGTCAGAATAGTGTTGATCAAATCATCGACGCGGGGTACACATACCCTTCCCTTAATCCTCAAACACCTTCCTCATCGATTGTTGCTTCCTTAGCCTCTCCTCGCAACACTTTATCTCGGATCCGGATCAATTTCTCATCATTAAACTGCTTTCCCTTATCTTGTCAAGAAGGAAGATCTTGCTCCACACAAGCCAAAATCCTCCCTTCTCATTTACCTCTAACCTCATAAGGTCATTAGCCAGAATCTGAACCCTCTAGCCAATGGGCGTCTAGAAACTTGCAAGTGAGCTAGACTTCCCATGCTTCCCGCCTTTCTACTTAAAGCATCTGCCACAACATTCGCTTTTCCCGGATGATACAAGATTGTGATATCGTAGTCCTTCAGTAGTTCCATCCATCTCCTCTGTCTCAAGTTCAAATCCTTCTGAGTAAAAATATACTGTAGGCTACGATGATCCGTATAGACCTCACACTTAACCCCATATAAATAGTGTCTCCATTGCTTTAATGCAAACACTACCGCGGCCAATTCCAATCATGAGTTGGATAATTACGTTCATGCACCTTTAATTGCCTTGAAGCATAAGCAATTACATTCTTCTCTTGCATTAGCACTGCACCCCAACCCGAAATAGGATGCATCACAATAAACAATGAAATTCTTACCTTCCACGGGCAAGGTGAGAATTGGTGCAGTAGTCAACAAAGTCTTGAGCTTCTGAAAGCTTTCCTCACATTCGTCCACCATACAAATGGAACATTCTGCTTAGTCAAGTTCGTCAATTGGGAAGCAATGGAAGAGAATCCCTTGACAAATCGACGATATAACTAGCTAAACCAACAAAGCTCCTTATTTCTGACACATTAGTAGGTCTTACCCAATTCTTCACTGTCTCAATCTTAGAAGGATCCACCATCACTCCATCCTTAGAAACTACACTGCCCCAAGAAGGACACTGCATCTAGCCAAAACTCACACTTAGAGAAACTTGGCATAAAGCTTTTTCTCCCTCAACTTTCCAATACAATTCTCAAATGCTCCTCATGTTCCCTCTTACTTTTAGAGTATATCAGTATATCATCAAAAATACGATCACAAAGAGATCCAGATATGGCTTAGAAATCCCGTTCATCAAGCTCATGAACGCAGCAGGGGCATTCGTAAGACCAAAAGACATCACTACAAATTCGTAATGCCCATACCTGGTTTGAAAGGCAGTCTTGGCACTCCGTTGCCCGTATTTTCAATTGATGATAACCGGATCTCAAGTCAATCTGAGAAGACCAAGCACCTTGTAACTGATCGAACAAGTCATCAATGCGAGGAAGAGGATACTTGTTCTTAATAGTTACGTTATTTAGTTGTCTATAGTCTATGCACATCCGAAAACTCTCTCATCCTTCTTCTTCACAAATAACACCGGAGCAAACCCCAAGGAGATGCACTGGTCTAATGAAGCCTTTGCTCAACAACTCTTGAAGTTGGGCCTTTAACTCTCTTAACCCGCGGGAGCCATTACTATAAGGGGTATAGAAATGGGGCGAGTGCCCGGTTCAAGATCGATACATAATTCAATATCCTATCCGGTGGCATACGAGGAAGATCTACAGGGAACACATCCAAAAACTCACGGACTACGAAACTGACCCCATCGAAGGTACTTGGGTAGTATCATCCCTAAGGTGTGCCAAGAAAGCTAAACACCCCTTACTAACCATTCTCTTAGCAAAGAAAGGACACAATACGAACCGGATTGAAAGTGTAGTCGCCCTCCCACACTAAACGGATCTGTACCAGGCTTGGCTACGTCACAGTTTTAGCATTACAATCCAAGATCGCAAAATTCGGAGAACCAATCCATTCATACCTAGAATTACATCAAAGTCAACCATTTCTAAGATAACCAAATCTACATAAGTGTTGCTCCCCACAAAATTCACCAAACAAGAACCTATATACCTTTTCAACTATCACAGACTCACCCACCGGAGTAGGAAACACGAATAGGCATATCAAGTAATTCACAATGTAAATTAAGACCATTAGCAATGAGGAAGATACATAAGAAAATGTGGATCCAGGATCAAACAATACAGAAGCCATGCAATCACAAACCAGAAGATTACCTGTGATAACAGCATCAGATGTCTCCGCTTCAGATCGTCCGGGGAAAGCATAACAATGGGCCCTTTCGTTTGTTTGCCTGTTGCCCCTACCATGTTGTGATGTAGTGGCTCCAGTTTGCCCATCACCCCGGCCATTTTGGTGACCACCATTACCTCGACCACCACGTCATCCAGAATAACGGCCTCTACCATGACCACCTCTACCTCTAACCATTGGAGGTCTATAACTCTGTTTTGGACAATTCCTCCTAATATGTCCAGTCTCCCCACATCCATAACACTCCCTAGAGTCAAGCATAGGTCTCTCAGAGAAGTGTTGACCGGTCTGAGGTGGACCCCAACTACAGTTTGTAGTGAAGACTGAATTGGTCAAATTGAGTAACCTCCGGAACCCTGTCCTCTAGAGTAAGAAACCATTAAACTCACCTCCCTTTCGAAACCTTTTTTATGTCGATGCCATGTGTGAATTCATCTGGCTTCACTCCTTCCACCTCTATCACGAAAATCTACCACTTCTTGGAAGGATTTTTGCCGTAGCCGCTACCTGCTAAGGCTGAAATCCGCAATTCCGACCTCAACCCCTTCACAAAACGGCGAATCCGCTCTTGTGGACTGAAACAAAGTTGGGTGGCCATATCTGGATAGTGCACGAAAACTTAGCCTCATATGCAGTAACCGACATCCTACCTTGCTCTAGACTTAAGAATTCATCTCTTTTCTTATCCCTCAAAGTCGTGGAATATACTTCTCCATAAACCAAAGCTGAGAATGATGCCCAAGTCGTAGGTGTTGCCTCTGTCGGTTGACACTCAACATGTGATCGTTACCACATTTTGGCGTTCCCTTGAAACTGATAAGTCACAACTCAACACCAAACCGTTCTACTATACCCATCGTGTAGTAGCTCATGACAATCAACCAGAAAATCGTAGCAATCCTCATATTCAGCACCCTTAAAGACTGGAGGTTTCAATTTTAAGAACTTACTGAAAAGTTCGTGCTGATCATTTGTCATTATAGGCCCCCGTAGTCAGACGAGGAAACGTGCCTCTCTCCAATGAGGCATCCATGGGGGGAGCCATAGTGCTGCATGTTGTACCTCTGAAACCGGAGGTGTTGGTGCAGAGAGAAAACACTGGAGGTGCCTGTCCCTGATCAGATAACCCGCTAAGATAGGCAAGAACCTGATTGATTCATCTCTGGGGTAGGTTGGGGTGGCAATTCCTCATTTGCACTTGTCATTCTCCCCTCCCTCACCCTCTATTTACTACTTCCTCAGTCGGTGGATGAGTCACCGCCCCTAGCATCAGATGGGCTAGGTACTTGTCCCTCTTCCTCTCGAGGACGTCCCCCACGACCTCTACCACGGCCTCTTGCCGCTACTCCTCTTCGAGCTACAGCCCCAGGGGCTGGCTCAAATGCTTCTTGTCTTGCCCGGTGTCGGTGTTGGTTGTTGGCGCAGTCGTTGCTCTAGTTCTAACCATCTGCGAAATAGAGTGAAGATGGTCAGATAACCAATTTGTATCACCTAGATACCAATTGGATTCAAGTAATAGCACAAAAGAAAGAATGAAAGAATGGAATTTTCCTAAGTCTTATAGCCTCTCAAAGAAAAGTAAAGGCGTCCCCCTACCGTTCCTTAAGACTCTACTAGACTCGTTCTTGTGTGAGGAGACCAACGAACCTAATGTCTGATACCAAGTTTGTCACGACCCAAAACCGAGCCGCGACTGGCAGCCACACTTACCCTCCTATGTGAGCGAACCAACCAATCTAAACCTTAACATTCCAATGTAGATCAACAGAAAGTAATGCGGAAAGACTTAAACTCATTAATAAAGACAATTCAATAACTATTAAAATTCAACATCTTATTCCCAAAATCTGGAAGTCATCACCACACGAACATCTATGATCAAATTACTAAACTAAGAGTATTCTAAGAAGCTAAAACAAGTAAAAGCTAGTCCAGGGAACTTCAAGGAATCAAAATATGAGGAAGAAGGTCCAGTAACAAGCTAGAAGCATTAGCTCACCCTGAAGATCCGATGTGACGAAGACTGGCTAGAATTGCGATTGAGTTAAGACGACGGTCCTTTTGCTGCACTCCACAAATAACAAGGAAGAAAAACATAAAAGTAGGGGTCAGTACAAAACACGGGTACTGAGTAGATATCATCGGCCAACTCCAAAATAGAAAACAGTATATATCAAGTAATATTATAAAACCAACTACAATACTAAAGTGTTGTAGCAACAACAAGTTCTATAATCATTAGTAAGTACTGCCAAGTTCACCATGAGGACTCAAGCCTCAATACCATACTCATTTGGGAATTAGATTCATTAGAATTGAGTATATTAGCATCTTTCAAGATTCATTATCTTTAATCCTCTTGTGTCGGTACGTGACACTCCGCTCCCTTATCATCTTATTCCTCTGTGTCGGTACGTGACACTCCGATCCCCTACTACTATGTGTCGGAACGTGACACTCCGTACCCTAATTCTACGTGTCGGTTCGTGACACCCGATCCCCTAAATCTACGTGTCGGTTCGTGACACCCGGCCCCTAAATCTCTAAGTGTCGGTTCGTGACACCGATCCCTAAATCTACGTGTCGGTTCGTGACACCCGATCCCCTAATTCTACGTGTCGGTTCGTGACACACGATCCCCTAATTCTATTGTGTCGGAAACGTGACACTCTGATCCCTAATCTCATACTATCAATTCATCAAGCCTTCTCTTATACCAAGGCATCATCATTCTCATTACTTCAGTTCATCAAGCCTTTTCTTATACTAAGGCAATCATCATTAACAAGAGATTAGGGTTTTTTCAAGATTTGGGATTCAATAGCTTATCATGCTTATTTTATCACAATATATAATCACATTCATGCAAGCATACAATTAAGCATATAGAAGATGAGATAATATTACCAACACATATCATTCGCTATTAAGAGTCTACTACGAATAGCATAAAACCATAACCTACCTCCACCGAAGACTAGTGATCAAAGCAAGCAATTTCCCAAGGCTTTGTGTTTCTCCTCTTCTTTTCACCTTCTCGTTCGATTCTCCCTTTCTCTCTTTGTTCTTTCTAGTTTTCTTATTCAAACCCTCTTTCTTTTACCCTAATTAGCATATAATTAAGATAAAAAGATGACAATAAATACCCCACTAATTAACTCAAGGTACCTCTTTTAACCCCCAAGTAATTAGACTATTATATTACCCACTAACTTTATAATTAAAGCAAGGAATAGTCAAAACGTCCCTGTAAAACACTTAAAGAAATCCGACCCAGACTGGAATTACGCAGCCTGTGACGGCCCGTCGTGCCTGCGACGGTCGTCCTGCTGCTCCGTCACAGAGTTCAGAGACTCAATTTTCTTTAAGAGTCTTTGTGACGGTCCGTCGTGCCCACGACGGTCCGTCCTGCCATTCCATTACGAACTTCAGAGAGTCGATTTCAGTACCCAATTTCAGAATTCTAAGTGTTTTGAAACGAGACCTGCGACGTCCGTCGTGCCCATGACGGGTCCGTCGTGGGTTTCCGTCGTCTCAAGCCAGTTTTCCAGAAATAAAATATGCTGCTCAAAACGGACTAAAACAGGTCGTTACAAGAGTTATTTTGTTTTTTCATATTCATATTATTTATTCAACGATTATCTTTTCTTTCAACATACTATGCAACTAACTACAAAGTTGAGTAAATCATGACTTTTCATCAAAAAGTCTGTTATTCTACCTCAATAATATCTATAATAATTGTTGACTGAAATTTAAATAATATTTTACCACATAAAAAAAACATGCTTAGACCATTTAGTGGGATTTAAATCAAATATTTTTGTATTATAATGTATTAATACGATAGGACTTTAAATTAATTGACTCATTCCCGAATTATTATGATCACTTTTAGTGAATAACAAACGGCGTGAACACTTTAAGAGCCAAAATATTAATTTACAAAGAAAAAAACATATCAATAAAATAGAAAAAATCAATTGACGAAAAAAAAAAATGAAAGCAATAAAATAAGCACTAATATTAATTTTGTTTCTCTGCCATATGTATACTAATTTAGTGGCGAAGCTAGAATTGGTCTAAGGGGTGTCAAAATAAAAAAATATAAAATCCTGTAGAAGTCAATGAATATCACTATGTAAATAGATATACATAAAAAATATTTTAATTTTAGCTACATAACATAATTCGACGGAGGGGTGTCGGTTAACACCCTTCCACTATATTCAGAAGATATTTTGATGCAATGATGATAAAATTCAAACCTCTTATTCTCACTTGACAAGGCCACAATATATAGCAAATGTTACTCCTGTGAAAGGCTTAAATTCAAAATCATGTTATAAAATTAAAAATCATATATCATCATATTACTAAAACTATATAAAAAAAAAATAGAAGGAAAATGCTAATAAGACAGAAAAATATGGCCAGAATCTAAAAAAACGTATAAAGACTATACTAACCTTTTAATTTAAATAAAGAAAAATGCATTTAAGGAAGAATTTGGTTATGCAAAAAACCATTGCAATTCCTAGTACATTCTAGATTTCTGTAACTTTATCCTCCTAAAATAAATAGGGAAAATATTAAATAACTTATAAAGCGGCAAAAACTACACGAGTTTTAAATAAAATATACAAAATGTTATAAAGTGACAAAAATAGTAATATAAAAATTTAGGTACTATGAAAGTTCTTGTTCTTTTTACTTTCGTACTCTTATTTCTGATTTTTACTATTGGGAA
Organism: Solanum peruvianum; assembly: GCA_027705065.1. NCBI lineage: Eukaryota > Viridiplantae > Streptophyta > Magnoliopsida > Solanales > Solanaceae > Solanum > Solanum peruvianum. The sequence continues at coordinate 13,820 of JAKWJD010000691.1, forward strand.
AACGCACAAGTACTCCTTCAACCTACGCTCGAAATCTCAGAGACACACTTATACTATACTAAGGTCCTATTACGCCCTGAACTTATTTTATAAGTAATTTTTAGTCCATTTCGGCCTACGTATCACTAGCTTGAAAAAAAAAGTCAATCAGCATTGGACCACAAGATAGTGTTACATAGGCCGAAAAGGGGTAGAAAATTATTAATTGAATAAGTTCAGAGGGTAATAGGACCTTGGTACAGTATAATTGTGTCTCTGAGATTTCGGACATAGGTTGGGGGTACTAATGCATTATCTATTTATTATTTGATTTCATAGTATAAATTGAGAACACTTGCGTAAAGAATAAAGGCGTCGAATCACTTTTTATCTCTTATATTATGTAGATTTAATAAATTGTAAATCATTATTTATATTTGTTATTAAAATGACTTCGAATTAATGTAATCATATAACTCAAACAATTATTTTAATTATAAATAATTTAACGTCAACATTTTCCTCTTGAATATAATTTAACGTCAATATTATTCTTAATTATTTCCTCTTGAAATAAATGTTAGCTTTTTTTTAAAAAAAAAAAAAATACTCTTAGTTTGTTGTTAACTAGGGGTATCACTTAATAATTTAAAGATGTAGTTTAATTTTTTATAACATAATTATTAGCAAATATGCAAAACTACAACATTATGTGTAACTAACTTTGATTCTTAAATGACATCGTCACTTATGGACCATATGATTTTAAGTATTTCAACAATGTGTATATCTATTAACTCTAAAGTGTTTTGAATTTTGATGTCGTTATGGAAATATTTCAAATTATATTTTTAATTTTATGCATAGCTTAATTTTTTAAAACATAATAATTACTACAATTACCTAATTAGAGCTCATCAAATTGGCATAACACAGGAGCAGTACAAGATTACAATATTAATGCTTGGCTCTTTGGTTTGTTATCTAGGGTTGATACATATGAACTAGAGTATTTTGAGTTGTTATTGTAATTGTTATACTATTTTACATTATATTTAAAAATTATGTAAAATGTAATTTAAATCAATTTATATAATAACTACAATAAATTACTTAATTTTAAAAATCATAATTAGTTTCAAAAAATATTAGTTTGAGAAAAAAATTATATTAATTATATGACTATAACTATGTAAACTTAATATATTTTAACATATCATTTTATAACAAACATTTTTTTTTTAATAAAACAACAATAATACTAATAAAGAGAAATATATATGTTATGAAACTTTAACAGTTCATGCTTAACAAATTTGTGTTATCATTATTATCGGAGAACTATACGAAGATGTTTTTCTTATAATTTTTTTTAATAATTTTTTTTAAATCATAAAGAACTTTCTATATCTGTTCCGTATTATTATAATTTTTCAATGAAGCAACATCAATATTTCTATTCAACAAATATTTGTATATGTTTCTCGTATTCAAATAAAAAAAATATTAATTTACATGAGTCTTTATTTGTGTATGATATGATTCATATATATCTAGGATAGAAAGACAATTACATAATATGATAAACATTATTGTAGTTTCAGTTTTCTTCATAATTCACTCACATACACTCTAAGTATAATCAAGATAAAATATATTTTTATTATTTAACTTCTTTCTACAAATTCGATGCATAACAACAACTCCCTTAAATAAATAGGGGTAATTGTGCATTCTGGTCAATTTCAGATTTTTAATTTTGAATATTATAAATATAATATTTTAATATTTAAATTTCTCTTTTTATCATTAAAAATAAAAATTGGAAAAAAATAAATAAACAAAAAAGAAAAAGTAACAAGGAGGAATTTTTGAAACGAAAAAATAGTTTTTTTTTCTATTTTTTTATTAAGCTTTTTACTATTATGCTTACATTTTAAATATATTTTTTGTAAAACAATATTTTCTATTTAGATTTGAAAATTTCAAGAGAAAAGAGTGGTAAAATTTATGTTTTGTTTGGTGGATTTTGTGGTTCATTTTTAATGTTTAACTATGAAATCACAAATAATTAATCTTATCAATCATTTCAATGCATTGAAAATATAATTGAAGACTATATATATTCAATATTTGAATTAAAGGGTAAAAATGTTCAAAAACAAACTAGTTTATAGTGTGAACATGTACTTTTACAATTCTGACCAAATTTTTCTGGCAAAAGGATTTTTCCTTTTAGTTAATTACATTTATTAAATATTATTGATAATCAATTATTATAATGAATAAATGGAGAGTTCATGCGTGCAAAGGAGAATTGTTTACTCTTCCAAATTTTAATGGAGATTCATGGTATATATTTAATATTTTTAAAATTGTTCTCTTTTATCTATTTTGATCCTTTGAAATCTTCAATATTATTCAATTTAAAATTTTAATAAGTCTTTTGGTATCCCCTAATTATTATCTATATAAAGTCATCTTTTTTGTTTCATGAAACTCACGTTCAAATAATTCTTTTCATTTTATAGTTAAAGTAGTGAAGTCATCAACATCTTAAATATATGGTATATCTGTTTTAGTTTGATTTTATATCACTTTACGAAAATAAGGTTACTTTTTTATTTGATTCATGCTTTAGGGCCCGTTTGGATGGGCTTAATAAAAGCAGTTTTAAAAAAACACTTTTAAAAGTGCTGAAACTTATTTTTAAAATAAGCAGTTATGCGTTTGGATAAAAGTGCTGAAGTTGTTATGTCAAACGTGAAAAGGGAAAAATGGAAGAAAGAAATGTTAGGGTTATATGGGTAATTTGGAGATTGTATAAAAATATTAAGCACAAAAAGATAAAATGTGGTCAACTTAAAACATCTTATAAGCTAAAAAAAAAAGCACCCCTACCCAGCTTTTAACTTTTGGCTTAAAATAAGTTTTTTTAAACTTAAAATAAGCTGTTTTGAGTATTGCCAAACAGCTAAATAAGTCAAAAATCAGCTTTTAAGTCAGTTTGACCAGCTTTTAAGCTGAGCCAAACAGGCTCTTAGTTTAACTTGATAAAGAATTTTTAAATTTTGATTGAATATGAAAAAAGGTGTCGACAATATAACTTGAAAAATTATGTATCAATTTTGTATATGTTTTACATTTATGTAATGTTATGATTAAAATTTTGATAAGAATGTGTTTTTCTTTTTATATTTCTATAAATTATTATCATAATATTTATTTGATATTGTTATATTTTATTACTCATTATACTCATATTTTGATTAAATTTTATTCATTCTAATGAATTTATTACATATTGCACAAAGCACACGTGTTTAGAAACTAGTAAAATAAAATAAGACAAAAAAATTATATTAAATAATATAATAACAATAAGATATTAACAATATATATGCTAAACTTTGATGACACTGCTTCATTCTTAATCGAAGTTGTTGTTGTGAGTCCCTGCTGCCAGGGGCTCGAACGTGGTAGTTAAAATTGTACCATTCATTTTTGTGGCGTTGGTGGTAAATAAATTAGAAGTTAGGAGATTTCGACATTAAGGGGAAGGTCCGGAGGAGGCTCTCAATCCACCAACCGACACTACAGGGTCTCTTTTATGTTTTTTCTTAGCTGTGTGTCTTTTCTTTCTCAGCTCACCTTTTTCTCTTTCAGATCACTCAAGATTTTCATCCTTAATTTCAGGTGTGTTCTCAATCTTTTTTTTTTTTTTTTTGTTATGAGATCTGTATTGGAAACAAATGGATTTTAATTGATGTGGGTCATTTCTAGATTGGAGGGTAGTTGTTATTATGTGATCTGTTGTTGGATCTGTTTGGGTTCTTTGTCTCTTTTCAATTTTGAGTTGATTACTAGTTGTATTATGTATAAAGTTTCAGTCTTTATGAGAAATTTGTTCTTTTTTATGGGAAATGAACAAAGCAAGTATATGGTTGGATTTTAGTCTATAATTAGTTTGATTTTTGTGTCTTTAATCTGTAGTTTACTAGAATTTGTTCTCATTGATTCAGACAATCCATGATGTTTCTGCTAATATATATGGGTCTTTCCAAAAAGAGAATATGCTGTGTTGATTGAGGGAGTTGACTATCTCTTGGTTTGCAAACATGATTAGTTCTCGTGCTATTGTTTCCTTCTTGAAATGAATTGGCTCGAATGGAAAAGGATATATGTGGCTTCAGTTTCTTTTTTTAAAAGGAGGTAGGGTAGAATTTTAGTAATTCACATTATAGTAGTAAGAGGGATTTTTTGTACCCTTTGGGGTGAGGACCTTCCCTGGATCCTCTTAATGCAGGATGCTTTGAGCACCGTCTGCCCT
>JAKWJD010000692.1:0-17989 GCA_027705065.1 Solanum peruvianum
TGAGAGATGGGAGACTATAATGAATGGCACATAAGAGGGTTGCAGTAAATCCCCCGTTCTTCAACTATGTGTTGCCCACATAGAAATACTAGATAGTGGATCCACAAAGTTGCTATGTTTCATGTTTTGGTACTACCTTGGCAAGCAGTTCGCCTTCTTTTGGTGTAGGGTTTTATGACACCGGATTCCATACTAGCTCATTTGGTCTATGTCGGTTAGGGAAAGATGTTCCCAAAAGGTAAAACGAATTAAAAGACTTGAACTCTAATTTGGATACACTAAGGGGTTCTAGCTAAATCTAGGTAGGGGTATGTTACTTTACCTAGACATTGCATTGGTTAGCCTTGAAAGGAGTCTTAGGAGGAGGTTCTTATATATGTTTATGCTATGATGATATAATGATGTATATATAATGACCATGACACATTGTTCATACTATATGTTGATTAGTTTATTTATGAATATGCCTTGGATTATAATGATAATATATGATGAAATCGAATCCTAAATGCCATGATATGTAAAGTTGGACATTGGTCATGTTTTCTTATTGAGGATACTTGATTGAGTAAGGTTATGGGCCCTTGCTTGGTCATTTCACTTGTTGACTTGATAAGGACTTGTGAGTAGTTGTCTTTCTTATTATGATATGTTTAACTCTTATTCATTCTTGTGATATTATTCTTTAATGTTAGAGTTGTAAGAAATTATGTTTTCAAGTATATCAAGGATAAGTATTACTTGTATGAAAGTAAGCATGTTGGTTGAATGATATGACTTACTTAACTTTGCATTAAGTCCCTAACGGGGTAAAATAACATGTTACCTTTTTAGAATTTTTGCTTGTATATGTGCATAAGATATCATACTTAGTACATGTGGAGTACTAACCACATTTTCTTCTCTTTTCCCAACCATTATATGTTTCGATCGTTGAAGAGTTGGGAGGTGATATTGTTGAAGGCTTGGATTCTTCCTTTCATCCGAGTAGGGTACGTCCTCAACTTTCGAGGGGCAATGCCATCATCTAGATTTTGATTTTTTATGAGCTTATTGACTCTATCAGTCCATTCCTTTTTAATTGAATATTGTACTTCATATGACCTATAAATGATCTTGTTGTATTGATGTAAGAGCTATTCTCATATTGTGATATACGTTTTAATTGTATGAGATCAGACAATCATTAATACTATTTCTATATTTTTTGTACTTATGTGCAACAAAATTAGAAGGCTATGTAACCTTCTATATGAAGGGTCTATGTATATTCGCTATGAATATATATTATGTGTATGCAGAGGTCTATGTAAATCTCCAAGTAGTGATAATGAAAGTTTTAATTTTTCCCGCATTTTTAAAACTATGAATGTAATGACATGAGACTAAGAGGCTAGTCTTAGTACTTGAAAAGGACGATGATGCCGGTTACGTCTAGGGGGTAAACCTGGATTTGACAAAGTTGGTATCAAAGCATGAGGTTGAATATCGTTGAGTTATGTCTCTCTCTCTCTCTCTACCACGTCTATGTAGGTTTGTATTCATAATTGTGAAGCGCGCCACACTTATCAGTAGGAACCTATATGATGCTTAAGAATCACTTTCTTTCTTGAAATCTTATATTGTGCCAATAGAGTATACATATTGTATGCTTTTGCATCTATCCTATTGTTGTGCTTATAGGAAGAATGAAAATTCGAAGTAATGCGGCTCGAAGAATTGAAGAGGAAGCTGATAATGCGGGAGATCTTCCCCATGATGAACAAGTTCCTCCACTAAAGGAAAATGCTAATGTTCATCAAGCCCCGACAAACCGTTAACCTATGATGGAGGCAGAAATGAGAGCTATTCTTACTCAAATGTCCCAAGCCATGACTACTCAAGCACAAGACGTGATGGTTCTATTCCAAGCTTTGACGGCCCAAGCTAATCGGGATATTGCTCCTCGTCCTCCTCGTTAAGTCACAACTATGTCTTTCCGACTAAGGGAATTCTCTCGGATGAACCCTCCTACTTTCTATGGGTCTAAGGTTGATGAAGACCCCCAAGAATTCATTGATAAGGTCTACAAAATATTATATGCTATGGGGTGTCTTCAACTGAAACGGCCGAGGTGGAGACATATCAACTCAAGGATGTGACTCGAACTTAGTATGTGAAATGGAGGGATAACAGGCCCTTGAGGGGTGGTCCGATGATCACTAAGGCAACTTTTTTAGATTGGTTCTTCCCCAAAGAGATGAGGGAGGAGAAAGTGACAGATTTCATCAATCTTCTCCAAGGAGGGAAGAGTGTCCATGACCACTCTTTGGAATCCATTAAGTTGTCCAAATATGCTACTTTGTTGGTCTCCGATCCTAGAGACCAAATGAGTGTAGGACTTACAAGAGGAGTGCCAATCGTCCATGCTACCTGGAAACATGAATATTTCGCGTCTTATGGTTTATACTAGAAAGGTTGAAGAGGCAAGGTCTAAGCGAAAAAGTAGAGAATCTAAGTGGGCAACGTCATATGATGGAGGTTATTCAAAGAATAGGTTTGAGATACAAGACAATCCTAAATTTAAGAAGCGGGTTTCTAATCAAGTCCCTTCCAAATTCCCAAGAGCTAGTTGTGATAGGGTGTCTAACACTAAATTCAAGAAGAGAAAAGGTACTAATTCACCAAATTAGAAGCCAACTTGTGGAATGTGTCGTAAAAAGAACTATGGTGATTGTCTTAAGGGGACGAATAATTTCTTTAGTTGTAGAAAGAGTGGTCACAAAATAAGAGATTGTCTAAACTTGAATAGTCAAGACAAGGGTAGTGGGCAAGCTGAAGCAAGTGGTTCTTGTGATGCTCCAAAAAAGAACCACTTCTATGATCTCCGCTCTAGGGGTGAGCAAGAGACGTCTCCCGATGTGGTGACCGGTACGTTGAAACTTTTCTCTCTTTATGTATATGCCTTACTTGATCCAGCCGCTACTTTATCATTTGTTACACCTCTACTACCTAAAAAGTTTGAAATTTAATCCGATATTTTGCATGAACCTTTTTTAGTGTCTACTCAGGTGGGTGAGTCGGTTGTTGGAAAAAGGGTGTATAGAAGTTTTCATATAATATTGCCCAATAGAGTTTCTTATGTTGATCTTGTAGAACTCGGTATGCTTGATTTTGATATTATATTGGATATGGATTGTTCGCATGCATGTTTTGCATCCATTTATTGTAGGACAAAAATGGTGAGGCTTAACTTCCCAAATGCACCCGATGTTGAGTGGAACACGGAAAATTCTATTTGTCGAGGGCGTATTATTTCTTTTCTAAAAGCATGCAAAATGATCTAAAAAGGTTGTCTTTATCATATAGTAAGAGTCCAAGATCTAGACTCCGAAGTTCCTCCAATTGAGTCAGTACCCATAGTGAGTCAGTTTTCGGAGGTCTTCCCTAATGACCTTCCCGATATCCCTCCCTAATGGGAAATTGACTTTGGCATTAATTTGGTACCGGATACAAATCCCATATAAATTTTCTCCCCATCGGATGGCTCCGGCCGAGTTGAAAGAGTTGAAGGCTCAACTCACAGATTTACTAGATAAGAGTTTTATAGGCCTAGTATTTATCCGTGGGGTGCTCAAGTTTTGTTTGTGAAGAAGAAAGATGGGTCCTTTTGAATGTGTATTGATTACCGCCAACTCAACAAGGTTACCATTAATAATAAGTACCCTCTTCATCGGATTGATGACTTATTTGACCAACTCCAAGGGGCGAGTTTCTTTTCAACGATAGACTTGAGGTTGGGGTATCATCAACTTAGGGTGAGAGGGGAGGATATCCCAAAGACGGCCTTATAGACTAGGTATGGGAATTATGAGTTCTTGGTCATGTATTTCGCTCTCACTAATGCCCTGGTGGAATTTATGGACCTAATTAATAGAGTATTTCGAAATTACATAGATTTGTTTGTCATTGTATTCATTAACGATATCTTGGTATATTCAAAGAATGAAGATGATCATATGGGTCATTTGAGGGTAGTATTGCAAAACCTTAATGAACATCGATTGTATGCAAAATATAGTAAGTGTGAGTTCTGGCTGAGGTAGGTGAGTTTTCTTGGGCATATCATCTCCAGTAAGGGAGTTTAGGTAGAACCAATGAAAAAAAAAGCGGTGAAAAACTGGCCTAGACCATTGACTCCGACTGAAATTAGGAGTTTCTTGGGTTACCGGCTTATTATCAGAGATTCGTGGATGGTTTCACATCCATTCCATCTCCTTTGACTACTTTGACCCAAAAGAGTAAAAAGTTGACTGGTCGGAGGCATGTGAGAAGAGCTTCAAATTGTTGAAAGATAGACTTACTTCTGCTTTGATGTTGACCTTACCGGAGGGTACCAAGGGTTTTATGGTGTATTATGATACATCTCAAGTGGTTTTGAGGTGTGTGCTTTTTCAACGCGGGAAAGTGATAGCTTATTACTCTAGGCAACTAAAAATACATGAGATAAACTATCCCATTCATGACCTTGAATTAGCTATCGTGGTGTTTCCTTTAAAATTTTGAGGCATTACTTGTATGGGGTTCATTTTGATCTTTTTACCGATCATAAGAGTCTCCAATATGTGTTTACCCAAAAGGATTTGAATCTCCAAAAAGAAGGTGGCCAGAGTTATTGAAAGATTATGATATGAGTGTTCTTTATTACCATGGCAAGTCTAATGTAGTTTTGGATGCCTTAAGTCGGATGACTATGTGTAGGGTATCCCATCTTGACGAAGCCAAATAGAACCTAGCAAGGGAAGTACATTGGTTAGCTAGGTTCGGGGTGAGGTTGGAGAGTTCTCCTAATAGGGGTTCCATATGACATCATAACTCCAAGTCATCCTTAGTGGTTGAGGTGAAGTCCAAACAACACCTTGATTTAACCTTAATGGATTTGAAAGAATCGGTTCTCGGTAAATAAAATGAATCATTCTCCTTAGGGGGTATGGTATGTTAAGGTAACAAGGGAGATTATCTGTTCCGAATGTAGATGGGTTGAGGGATCGAATCTTAGAAGAAGCACATGGGAACCGCTAATCAATTCATTCGGAGTCAACAAAAATGTACCATGACTTAAGGGAGATATATTGTTGGGAAGGTCTAAAAAGGGACATAGCGAAGTTTGTCACTAATTGTCTAAATTGCCAACAAGTAAAGTACAAACCCCTAAACCCGGGTGGCTTACTACAAGAGATCCAAATTACTACTTGGAAGTGGGAGCACATCAATATGGACCTTGTTGTAGGTTTACCTTAGACCCAAAAGTCTTATGATTCCATATGGGTGGTTGTGGATCGATTGACTAAGTTAGCCCATTTTATGCCCATCAAATCTTCATATTCGGCGGAGGATTATGAAAAAATCTTCCTAGATGAGATTGTTGCAACCATGGCATTCCATTATCCATCATATCGTATTGGGGTGCACAATTCAGCTCTAGATTTTGGAGGTCGTTCCAAAAATGGTAGGTGCTACGGTGAAGTTAAGCACCACTTTTCACACCCAAACGGATGGTCAAGCTACGATACAAGCAGTTGAAAATATGCTTAGAGCGGGCATTATTGATTTTAAAGTGAGTTAGGATAGGCATTTACCTTTGGTGGAGTTTGCCTACAACAATAGTTTTCATTCATCCATTTCCATGGCTCCCTATAAAGCCTTTTATGGTAGGAGGTGTTAGTCTCCTATTGGATTGTTTGAAGTGGGTGAGCCAATCATTCTTGGTCCCTATTTGACTTATAAGACTTTGGAAAAGGTTTATACGTAAGGAACCGGTCGCAAGCGGCCTATAGTCGGCAAAAGTATTATGCCAATCATAGGAGAAGGAATTTGGAGTATGAAAAAGAAGATAAAGTGTATTTGAAAATTTCACAAATGAAAGGGGTGGTTAGATTTGGAAATAAAGAGAAATTGAGTACTCATTATGTAGGTCCCTATGAAATCTTGCAAATGGTTAGTAAGGTTGCCTATGAATTGAAACTTCCTACTGAATTAGCTTCACCTCATCCTATTCTCCATGTTTCTATATTGAAAAAGAGTATCGGTAATCCCGAGTCCATATTTCCTATTGAGGGTCTTGGTGTCAAAGATAACCTCTCTTATGAGGAAGTTCTTGTTCAAATTGTTGATAGGCAAGTCAAGAAGTTGAGGAATAAAAAAGTGGTTTCCGTAAAGGTGTTATGGAAAAATCATCTAGTTGAGGGTGCAACATGGGAATTAAGGTTAGTCATTCTTTTTAATAATATAAATATGACTAAAGATTGAAGTTTTTAAATTTTTGGGTGAAGTTTGCACGTTTTACATTTTTCAAAGAACATATAGTAAAATTACTGTAGTATTGCTCTTTAAAAAACTTGAAATTCTGCTTTTCGCTTGTTTTGAGTTAGGTTGTGCTTTTTAATATGGTGAGTATTCATGAAATGATAGGTAGCATGTTGTTAAGTTGGACTTTGTGCTAATTGACTCATGTAATGTATGTTGAGCTCATAAATGTTATGAGAAAAAATGCCTTACGATTAAGTGTTTTGAGACTTATGTCTGGTAATGAGTTTTGGTATTTGCCTTGTTGAAATGACACGATTTATGTTAATTTGATATTTTTTATTGGTTGGGCTTCTAGTCTTGAGTCTATTCCTTCCTTCAAAAGAATTTTAGTGTCATTCGGGGACAAATTTTCCTAAGGGGGGGGGGGATAATGTAACACCTTGAAAATCCAAGACTCATTATAAATCCTAACATAGGTGTAATAAAGTCTAAATACTGTTTCGAAGTCCATTTTTAATGAATATAGGTCATTTAGGAGGTTTAAAAACCAAAACGTCCAAAGCGTCTGGGAAGTTGGTTCATAGGGATGTTTGTGTGCCTTAGCCTTTTTGACAAACTTTTAGGAGTCGAAAATGTAAGAAAATTAGAGGAAAGTTACCTAATAGGTGTTTGAGTTGTTCCATGGTTGGAACGTACGGGTACGACTCCCCAAGGACCAACAAAGGGCCCTTGAGGTGGACCCCTGTAGTTTGATGCAGTACTGCCTGGCAGCGTGCATTGAGGGGACAGAAGACGGCCCCGTGAATGGACCGATGAGGCGTCGATGCCACCGTCATCCCACAGTTAGGCTAGTGAAGAAGGTCCCTTCATTTACACAGTCTCTGGACTCAATGACGAAGTGCAGAGGTTCAGGCTACGGTCTGTGTATGGATCGACGGGGTGTCGATGGCACCGTTGTCCCATACATAGCCAAATTGGAGGAAGCCCTTGCCTTCAAAGTCTCTAACCGAGATTATGGAGTATAGGACGAAGGGGGATTGTCTGTCGACTCACAGATGGACCGTGAATCGGGGTCTCGTCTGTGAGGGTCGAATTTCACTGTTAAATTTTAATAATTTCATTTAATTAACTAAGTGGTTTAGGGGTTAGTAGGTCATTAAAGTGACTCTAATTGAGTTGATTTATTCCTACTATAAATACCCTCATCCGCATTAACTTAAAGAAAACTCTCAAAATAAACTCTCTTCTTTCTCTCTATATGAACTCACCAGTGGAGGCTACCAAGAATTAGGGTTTGGAGGATGGAAAGGTACAAATTTACCATCAAATTTTTTACAAACATTAAGTTATGGGTTCTATTCACCTTTGAGATTCTTCCCTCAAAGAGTTCCTTAAAAATAGATTTCAAAAATTGAGTTGTCTTATGGGTTTCATTCAATTATAAAATTAAAGTTATGGATTGAGTTGTTAATGAATTGTTAGGGTTATATTGATTATATTAACATGTAATTCAAGTTATTTATTTTAATTGTTGATGGTTCGGTCTAAATTGAAGAATATGATAACCTATCCCCAACCCTAGGTAGTTATCTTCACCAATGTTGTATTGTGATCATTCAATTGAGTTGGTTTTTTATTATATTACTATCCTATGGTGCTATTATGGTAAAATTAAGATTAATTACAGGCCAACAATGCTAGTTCTTGAGATGTGATTTAGGTTATGAATTATTATGTGAAATTAGCCTATGTACCTTGTGTCTCAAGTTGTGATCTAAAGATGAATTGTGTTATAGAGATGCAATTGGCCTTCATATTTTATTTGTTATCATTGTGTGATGATGTTATTTCCCAAGTTGGTTTTAGTTATGGTTTGATGGTAAGACCTTGATAATAGAATATGAGGAAGACTTGGAAAGTCTTAGAATCTCTATCTTTACTTCCAATTGTGATTAATTATTATTAAATTATGATATTTCATTGGAGTATGCCTTATACTAGGATAATAGTGTGGTATGATGTTTAATTGAAATGTATTGACTATGTTGTGAGGTTCATTAAGGTATATGTGATATAAGGATGGTGAAAACAATCAATGTGCCTTAATATGCTATGAAATGAAAATGTGTTAACCTCACTTATATGAATTGTGATGAAAGGACTTATACTCATACAATTCTTATTGAGCTATTGATGATGACGATTATACCAAAGGTAGACCCTTTGGCCTAAATTAAGCTATGATTGATAACAAAAAGCTTAAGGACATTTCAAAAAGGGACTCTAACTTAGCACCAAGCGAACTAGATAGAGAAGTGTCCTTTCCCGTATAGGGAAGGTAGGAACACTACAATTACTCTTGAGATTGGAGACTATAATGCATTGCTCATAAAGTTTGTCCCAACTAAATCTTCTAGTTCTTGAATTATGTTTCCCCCATAGGAATACAAGCTAGTGGATCCACGTAGTTGCTATGTTTCATGTTGAAATACTACATTGGCAAGTAGTCCGCCTTCTTTCGGTGTAAGGTTTTATGACACCGGATTCTACTCTAGCTCATGTGGTCTATGTCGGTTAGGGCAAGATGTTCCCAAAAGGTAAAATGAATTAAAGGACCTGAACTCTAACTTGAATAACCTAAATGGTCTAGGTAAGTCTAGGTAGGGTTATGGGACTTTACCTAGACATTACACTAATTAGCCTTGAGGGGAGTCTTAGGAGGAGGTTCTGATATATGTTTATGTTACGACAATATAATCATGTATATGTAATAACCATGGCACATTGTTGATACTATATGTTGATTAGTTCGTTTATGAATATGCCTTGGACTATAATGATAATATATGATGAAATGCAATCCTAAATGGCATGATATGTAAAGTTGGACATTCGTCATGTTTTCTTGTTGAGGATACTTGATTGAGTACAGTTGTGGGGCCTTGCTTGGTCATTGCACTTGTTGACTTGATAAGGACTTGTGAGTAGTTGTCTTACTTATTGTTATATGTTTAACTCTTATTCATTCTTGTGATATTATTCCTTGATGTTAAGGTTATAATAAATTACGTTTTCAAGTATGTTAGGGATAAGCATTATTTGTATGATAGTAAGCATGTTGGTTGAATGATATAACTTAATTGACTTTGTATTTAAGTGCCTAATGGGGTAAAATGACATGTTTTGACTAAAAAGTCCCTTTTTAGCATGTTTTGCTTGTGTATGTGCATAAGATCTCATACTTAGTACATGTGAAGTACTAAACCCATTTTCTTTCCTTTTCCCTAACATTTTAGGTTTTGGTCTTTGAAGAGTTTGGGAGGCGATATTGTTGAAGGCTTGGATTCTTCCTTTAATCCAAGTAGGGTAGGTCCTCAACTTTCGAGGGCAATGCCATCCTCTAGCTTTGGATTTTTTGTGAGCTTATTGACTCTATCATTCCTTTCCTTTTTAATTGAATATTGAACTTTCGTATGACCTATACATGGTCTTGTTGAATTGATGTATGGCCTATGCCCATATTGTGATATTCGCTTAGATGGTATGAGATGGTACAATCATTGAGACTACTTTTATATTTTTATAAATGTATGTTCAATAAAAGTAGAAGGCTATGTAACCTTCCTATATGAAGGGTCTATGTATACTCGATGTGAATATATTATATGTGTATGTAGAGGTCTATGTAAACCTCCAAGTAGTGATAATGAAATTTTTAATTTTTCCGCATTTTCAAACTATGAATGTAATGACATGAGACTAAGAGGCTAGTCATAGTCCTTGAAAAGGACGACGACGCTGGTTACATCTAGGGGTAAACCCAAATATTACAAGTTCAAGAATTTTTTTAATATTGAAACAAAATAAATTTAATTTATGATACAAATTGTCAAATATCAAGAAGGGATTTTTTTACAAGTACTAAAGTAGCAAAAATAAAAGAGAAAAGAAGTATGGGAGAGAGTTCTTGGGGTGGGACTACAATACAGGTTTACACAAACTATTGGGTACATGCTTTTGATGGTAAAATTAGGAAGATAATGGTGACTAGGCTAAACTTTAGGTGAATGTAAATTCCCTCTGGAGAAACTTACCCCATATCAAATGAGTTCCTTTAGAACACCCACTCGTCTAATCTAACAAACCTATATTTTTCCCACACCAAGACTTTTTGATAGAGGGTTATTCGATATGGGACTAGGGCTCAACCTCTCGGGTTGAACCTCATGTCGAACCACTCCTTAGGCTATCAATCTAGTGGTCTTGGTTTTGGGACCTCCCTCTCGGGCAAGCCAAAAGCACATGAGTGGTTTTGTTTTCACAACAACAAACCCATTAAACTAAACCACAACCACTAGGTAAAGTCACCATTTAAATGAATCTAATTCTATCACTAAGCAAGACCCAACAATAATATCAACATATTTGCTAAAATTACCCCAAGAATGAGGTTTTTAGCCATACATCAAGAAATAATCAAATATACTTAAAATGATATAGGGATCAAATGGGTTTATGATATTAAACCATTGAAATGTAAAAGGACAGTAAATGGAGAAGACCCACTTCCAAGATTGGAAGAAGAACTTCTTCTTCAAGCTTCCTCAAAACCCTCTCCAAACATGGGAGAAAACTTAATCACAAAGTTTCTAAATTTAAATATTAAGTTTCTAATGTTTCACACCCTATAATCTCTCTGAAAACTCTTTCTATATAATAAAAAAGTTTAGTATTTATAGGTTTCAGATTTAGTGCTAGTGGAACCATTCGGCGTCGTTAAATGTGCTTCGTCAAGTGATTCGACAATTTTGCGCTTTCTATGATTCGCTGCAATTTGTCCCTTTCCTTTTTGTCCATGCATGTTGTAATATTTGGCGGAATAGCTCTGCTTTGCAGGACTATTCGGCGAAACACCGACTGCTTCTTTTCATCACCTTTTGATCAAATTCCTTTTGGGCTCGCTTGTTGTAATAGAAGGTGGAACTCTGCTAAAAGGTGTATCATCAAATGTGTTTGGCAATTCTCCCTTTACATCTTCAGTTCTTTTTCTTTTGTTATGCACCTAAGATTCCATGCTCTTACCAAATCCTCAAAATACCTTAAACTTAGAAGTTTTTATCAGATATCAAGATAAAATACACAATTATTGACTTTATTTGCATTAAAATAGAGCCCTAGATAAGTCCAATTTAAGGACTCTTCACCATTCAATACTAGTAAGGCCCTGTGCAGTAGCCAAGTGAACCTACTTTTGTTTCACAAGATAGACAATGATATCCCATAGCAACTTTAGATCCGTATCTCTAAGTTTGGGCTCGTACTTCAGGTTTGGGACCTTTGGCACCTATAACACTTCATTAATAGTAGTGGCGTTTAGGGGAACGTCGAATCCTAAAACACGACTGATCGAGTGAGGGTCATCACAGCACATGGTGGATAAAATTGCAAAGAAATCCCTCACCTAGGTACAATGGGCGTCTAGGGGAGCCTCTACCAGCGAGAGCTTTCAAAACTTGACAAAACAAGCATAGAAAGTAGGAGGTTTCACCTCCACATGATATAATACCAACACCATCTAACAGCATAACCCGGTAGTGCTATAATCATAATGCCTCTCCAAACTAACACAATACAAAACCGAATGAAAGGTGAATTGTTGTCGTTTTGATAAGCCATTTGATTGAGCTTATGAGAAATAAGATAAGTTAGGACAATATAGACTATGTAGGGAAGCCTAAATGAAAATTAAAAATTTTTCGTAAAGAGGGAGCAATGAAACTGGTTTGGTCCATCCCCCAGTAGCGGCCAACATCCTTCTACAACAGGATTATACAGGTTGCTGCAGCGGCCTTCTCTAGGATGAAATCTTGATTATTAAACGATATTTTTGTGAATTTTTTAGAAGATCAGACTATATTAACTACTCTAGAACATGAACAAGTAATTTCACCAAATAAGCCCTAATTATAGTCGAAAATTCGAGTTCATGGCAAGAAGAATTTTTAACTTCCCCCACCCATTTCTTATAAATTTACTATCGTTTAAATGTTGGGGATGTAAGGGAAGTAACCATGAAATGATTTCTAATACATCTAGAAACCCAGTTCAATTTTCAAAATAACTATTCAAAAACCATTTTTATTTGATCAGTTAGTTAGCATGCACTCTTGTTTTACGAAACAAGAATGTAATAAGAGTGAAAAATGAGAAACTTACCTTAATTTTGACGTTCAGAGGAGAGTGAATTGAGAGGGTTGGAGGTTTGTTTTTTAAAAAAGTTAGGGGGAAATTTGGAATATTTGCCCCTTTCCCACACATAGTGTTGCGCAATCTCCCGCTGCATCGGCGCCGCTACAGCGACAGAGCTACTCATTCAGTAGGAAGAACTTGAGGAAAACATGGAGTTGGAATTCGACATTCAGGTGTTGCTTGATACACTACTTGGAAGACTAGTACTCCTTCCGAATAGTGCATTTTGACCCCACCGTTCTAACGCGTGTCTACCGTTCTAGGGTTTTTATTATTAGAGGTTGCAAACTTTCATCATTTAATCTAAGTCTCATTTCTCTATCAGGATCATCTCGAAATGAGAGCGTTTGATTACCGATCCTAAGTCGTTCGGGGATGAATGAGTGGTAAATTTATATCTATTGTAATGACCCAAACTGTCATTATTTAGGAAGGGCAAAAAGGCCCATAAAATAGGGACCCTGTCCCGCTATAGAGGGAGAGATACGTCTTGTTCAGTGGCGCTGCAGTGGCTACGTACCCTACTAAATCAGGATCGACGAGGAAATATTCTAATTTTGAGGAAATACTTATTTTTCCATATTTCAAAAAATAATCTATAGCTCGTTAATTACCCTATAAACCCTAGAAAATGTATTCTATGTTTGAAAAAGAAGGACAACGATCTTTCCAACATGGCGGTACAAAAATCTTGCGAAATCTTGGACAAATTCACCACACTGAATCCAAAAAGCTGGAAAAGACATTAAAACTCCATGCAATTAGTTGACAACTAGGTAGGTTAGGTTTTTTATGCATTGATTAATACTAAATCAATGCTTATCGTGTAATATATGAAATTAATAATAACAGATGTGTGTGGACCTTCATGCACCAAGTACATTCCATTGAAAAAGTTGTAGGTTTGCAATGTGTGTGGGATTAGTGCTTGATGTAGCAAATTGATGATTGATCAAGGGTTCTTAGTTATTTCTTGAGTATAATTCCTTCATTAAACAGGGTATCCGTTCAAACAGAATAAACGCCGAGCTATGCTAAATTTAACCCATTGAAGTAGTAAGTTGATGAATTTTAGCAATTTTGGTTTAAAGACCCAAATGACGAACCCTGAAGAAGAAGTAGGGTTGAGTTTGATATTTTGCGTAATGAAGAATAGGATAGAAAATTCGTAGAGGGTGGTTATGACTTCGTGATTGTGGGATGTATGCATTTTCATGCTTCATTATGATAAATATTAATCACCTTATTGAAATTGAGAACAATGAATAATATAACCATAAAATTATGATGTAAATGTGTGATCTTGATGATATAGTCGGGATTATGATTGTGGTGTGTGGAGGGGGATTGGATTTCCACGTTCTGGCAAGCTAACTTGCATTAGATTTCCATATTCTGGAATAAATATTCGATTGGATTTCAACGTTCCTGCATGAATATTGGATCGGGTTGCCATGTTATGGCACTACTATGGGATCGTATTTCCACGTTCCGACTAGCTAACTAGTATTTGGTACCACGCCGGTACAAAATTAGTTTGAGTTTTAGTTTTGAGAGAGGACCAACTGCTTAAGAAAAGTTGCAGTGACAAGCATGGTATATTTCGGTATTGTGGTGTGTATACACTTATGGTGATTTTGTTCTTTCCAAATGATGATTGTGTGTAGGTAGAAATGTGTCAGTATATGAGGGTGGGGTATTGTGTAGATACTTAATGAGGTGTAATTGTTGGGAGCGAGTGAGTTGAAATGTTGAATGTTATGTGAGATTGAGGTAAGGATAAACTTTACGGCTTAGGGTAGATAAGGCGACAATACATTAAGAGAGCAAGAAGAATAATTGGTGGAAAAAGGTTATTATTGGTGATTGGGATTATCTAATGTGGTTAGAAATGTTTAGGCTGTGACTCAATAGAACTAGAAGTCAGAGCACTTGGGCAAGAAAATGGTCAGTAGTTAGGGTATTGTTACAAGTAGAGGATGTGAAAAGAAAAGGCAAGGGTTGATAAATGAGTGCTATTTGCATGATCTTAATATTCTTTTCTTATATTATGGGGTGGGCATTGTAATACCTCTAAAAAACCTTAGGTGAAACTAGAGCCTAAAATGTTTTCATTAGGGTATAAGATCCTAAAATGGTTTATAATGTGGTAATGAGGCAGTTTCTAAAGTATTAGGTATTGGAAGTAAAACGTCAAGGGACGACCAAGACGTTCGATGACTAGTCACCTATGTGCTTCATGTGTGTTTTATCTGTTTATGAGCTTATGAATTCCTTATATGGGTTAATATAGTGTTTATAGGCAGTGTGTCAAGTTTCATGAAGTTTGGAGGTCAAACGTCCAAGAACGTCCAAGAAGTTTGAAAGGTTTGCCTTGAAACGACTTTGTGAGTCTTAGCATGTGTCGGCGAGTTTTATGTATTCATTTTGGATGAAATTGATATTGGAGGTCCTAAACTTTTATAACATCAAACTCAAGTTGTAAACATCCAGGGAAACATCTTCAAGGACCAACCCCAAGGGTCCTTGATGAAGGCCCCATCATATAAGCCGCAAGCTGTCAAGCCAGACCAACCTAATGTTTAGAATCGACGACCGGTAAATTAGTAGACACCCCGTAGGTGGGAAGTGTAGGAGAAAACTCAGGTGTGGGAAGGATCGCCATCCAAGGACCAGTATCTGACCCAAATCACGGACCAGCAGAACGGTCTGTTGGTTGGGAGACGGTCCGCCGATTGACCAGGCGTCGATGGGCTTGCAATTACGTAGGTGCACTTTTAAGTCAAGTGGTGAAATGGTAATTTCACCCCATATTCAAATAAGAGTTTGGGAGGTTTTCTAATGTATTCTAGGTATTTTAAGAGGGTTTATAAGTCCTAATTACCTAGATGAATTCATTATTCCAAAATCAAAACCCCAATACTCTAAGAAAATCTCTAGAACTCCATTGAAGCCAAAACTCAAGGAAAATCTTAGATTGAAGATATTATTGGTTATACTTCATAAATTTTGTGGATTAGCTTCACTGAGGTATGGTTTTTCATCCTTGAAACTCTTTTCATCAAGGGGCCCAAATTTTGTAATGTATACATTGCTTATTGCATTAAAGGTTTTGAATTTTTTTATATTGATTATATTTATGTTATGTCACGACATGGATTCTGGAATCTGAATTGCAACCGGCGTCGTTGTTCTCTCAAAGGTCGTAGACAAGCCTCATTTTGCATTTATCACATTAATATGGTTCATTTTAACGGAAAATTTAAAACTTTTAAACGTATGAAGTATACATAGACTTCATATAGTTATTTCATGAATTAATCATATACTAAGCTCAACATAAATATAACAACCATTTATCAGAAAAATCAATTTGAAATAGAATAAGAATATATCGTAAATACATTTGCTAAACACAACCCTATAACCAAATCATCGAAATGAAAGTACGAAAGAAATGTCTGGGACAACATCCACTATCTGTTTCTAAAACAAAGTCTAGACTAAAACATTAGCATCCTCGAAATCAAGAAGGACCTACCGAATGTTCTGGAGAAACGCTGATGTCCAAACCATTGCAAGAGTCGTCAGTCTGTCCCTTAACCTGCATCTATAAAATAGTAAATAGTAGGGGTATTACACCACTTACTAAGTATGGTGTATGCACACATACACATAAGGCTATGCATGATCAAAGAAAGCTTTTCCTAAACAAAATGCTATTTTGGAAAGTCTAGTAATTAGACTTTCCTAATTCGTCAGTTGTGAATTGTGGTATGAATATTATGTATTTTAATGAAATCAAATCACACAACTCACATTCTATATGATTAGAAGACATTAGTATCATCAATATATTTGTAGAAGCACTCGGGCGAAGATTTAAATTTTTGATCCTCCAAACAGGAGAACTCCTCCTTTACACTTAGATTATTTTTCAGTCTTTTTCTTGTTGTTGTTATGTAGTTCAATAACTCCTTTGGTCCTACATTTTAATTACACGTGCAATGATTCATTGTAGTTCCAAACCCACAATGAATCAAGTAAGTATTTCAATATATTAAGGAAATGACTTAACTACAATCTAGGGCATGAATATATTTATAAGCCAATACTTATTAACTATACTCATTATTAAGTTGATTGCATAATGTGCATAGATATTGGGGCATATCATGAAAGTGTATGATCTTGCTTACTTTGGGTATAAATTCTTTATAAACCAATCTTTAGTGACTATTCCTATTATTGTATTATTGGCCTAATATAAGAAGTAAATATAAGCCAATCTTATTTGGCTAATCTATTTTGCCAATTATATAAACTCATTATAATCCAATTTATTTGCCGTTATCACTTTCATAACATGAGGATTCATTATTAGTTATGCCCTTTACTCATTGTAAACTTTATTGGACATGATTTGACTATCCTTACAACAAGTTATTCATAACATCAAGTATTCATTACATTTCATAAGCCATTCTCTATTGATTATGCAATTGATTTCATTACTTTCATGTTTTTATAATCATACATTTCATATACACGAGACCTTGAATTTATTGTTATAGCGTTAAGACATCTCAAGTGAGTGCCCAACATATGGGACCTCAACCTGAGGGCCTTCTTTAGCAAACACAGAGTCTGCTTCATTCGTTCATTCGTACTTCACCTTATTCATTTCATTCATTCGTAGGCTTATGTAAACACCAACTACACCTAGGATGAATTTTAAGACTTTCATCGGTATCATGAAGTGCAATGACCAAGAAAAGGACCTAATGTCATTACTTGAATCTGATTTCACCTCCTGATTGTCTTGCACAAACACCTTTGGTATCGTTCATTTCATTATATTTCATACTTTGAGGAACTCCAACCTTAACCGACATAGATCATGTGAGCATCATGAAATCCAGTGTCTACCTTACATCGAAAAGAGGTGGAATAACCGGTCATTATAACCCAAAACATGCTAGCGTACATGGAAATTGAACCCCTCCAGATCCTTATATTGGCAGTATAGGTTCGAAGACTAGTATATTTGAGGAGACCCATACCCGGCATGCTAGAAAGTCTGATCTCATGAGATCAACGTGACCTTCCCCTTTCCTAAAAGAAGGCATCACCGCTCATAGATAGCCTATCGATGCTCAGTATAAAGTTCTATTTCATTCAACTCATACGTCATGGAAGTTATCTTCTAGTATGAGGATATCATACCTCAATAGATGATTTCTCATCTCATCATTAGTATTAAGTATACATCAGTCTCAATACTTTCATTAGAGTGTACATAGAGACTGGTATTTTAATTAGCTTTACACTCTCATAGGTGAGTACGTTTTGGTAAAATTTACTTAGGCTCATTTGAGATTGTTATCATCTTTAACATTAGCCACTTTTCATATTTTCACCACATTCATTAGCATTAACACATTTTATTTAC
>JAKWJD010000693.1:0-18012 GCA_027705065.1 Solanum peruvianum
ATAATGGTGTGGACATGGTTTGTTTGGGATGTCCGCTTGTGAAGGGGCAGCCTTGTCGGTTGCGTACATCATTGTGTATTGTGTAGTGGCAGCCTTGTCGGCTTGGGTATGCTATTATGCTTTGGATAGTGGCGGCCTTGTCGGCTCGCGTATGTTATTACAGTTGAATGGTTATGACTCCTCAAGAAACAGGTACACTTTATATATATATGACGTTGGGGTTGTCTTAATTTGATTAAATTCCATATTGTCTTAGTTTCAGTTGGTTATACTTAGCAGGTTTGTATGTGAGTGTCAAAAACGGGCACTAGTCATGGCCCATTGGGTTGGGTCGTGACAAAAAAACATAAATAGGAACTCATAACGATCATACCTACTTCAGAAATTCGTTTTAGGTATATCTTCACCTCTCACCGAAAGTTGGTGATACCCCGACCTCAAATAGATTTTCTTTAAGTAGCTTTCCCCTTGGAGTTGATCAAACAAGTTGCCAATCCTAGGAAGATAATTGTTCTTTATAGTGACCTTATTATGTTTACAATAATCAATTCACATCCTAAGGGACACATCTTTCTTCTTAACTAACAACACCGGACCTCCCCATGGTGAAATACTAGGGTTTATGAAACCCTTGTCTAGCAAGTGTTTGAGTTGAATCTTTAGATCTTTCAACTTGCCAGATCATCCGGTAAGGTGTGATTCAAATAAGCTTCGTATTCATTAACAAGTCTATACAGTTGTCTATTTCACATTCAGGAGGAATCTCGGGCAAGTTATCGGGAATGATTTCCAGAAAATCCTTCACTACAGGTATCGACGCTAAACGAGAAATGTCAGACTCAAGATCCTTGACCCTCACAATATGGTAGAGATACCCCTCAGATATAATCTTACAAGGTTTTAGACAGGAAATTATTAGTCCTCCAGGAATTAAGTTACCCTCCTTCAATCCTAAGGCAGGTTCTTTAGGAATTTGGAACTTAAATACCCTTGTTCTACAATAAACAGAAGCAAAACAAGCATGCAACCAATCCATTCCAAATATTACATCAAAGTCAACCATATCAAGTTCAACCATATCAAAATTTTTAGCTAATAGAGGAATTACAAATTATAAAGTAGCATCGGATCTAGTAAGGAATAGACATCAATAGGAACACCTGTAACATACCAGAGAAGACATTGGGAGAATCCTCTTGTTCACCCCTAGAGACGAAGTATATAAGTGGTTCTTCTTATGAGCATCGATAATAGGACCTCTTGCTTGAGCTTGTCTACTCTCCGTTCCTCTAGCCTTAATCATGGGACAATCCCTAACCTTATAGTCATCTATTTTATAACCAAAGCAATTACTCGTTCCCACCAAGAATTCACCCAAATTTTTCTTACCACACTTATACAAGTAGGTTTCTCACTTGGTGAATTTCCATTTCTTCCCCCTTGGGACCTAGGGCTAGATACCCTATCCTTGCTAGCCTTGGGAAATATAGTAGGAACATTGTTAGAGAATATCTTATTGAACTTAGGGTTGTATTGGATTTCCAACTTTCCCTTAGAAGTACCTCCTTCATGAGACATATTGCCCTGTTGAATTCCCTTCTCTTCCTCTTGATCCTTGTCTCTTGAACTTGATGAGAATGCACTATCAAATGATAAATGACCATATTTTCATGAAGCTTTGCCGAACGACACTCTTCCACAAGATCATTGAACAGCCATCACAAAGTGGCTCATTTTATCTCTAGGTTTAGACACCAAAGAATTTCAACTTAGTGAATTTTAAAGAGTACTCTTGGACACTCATACCTCCTTGACGAAGGTTATTGAACTCTTCCATTTTTGCCTCTCTTTTCTCCCTCGGAAAGAACGTATCAAGAAAAGCCCTCCTAAAGACTTCCCAACTTATATGATCGCTCTCAAAGCCCTATTGTCCCTCCATTGAGTGTACAAACATTGATCAACATCCTGGAGTTGATATGAGGCTAGCTCGGCCTTCTAATTCTAACTCACTGCCATAGAATACAAGATCTTGTAGACCTCATCAAGAAAGTATTGGGAGTCTTCCTTTACCTTAGACTAAAAGAACGTTTGAGGCTTTATCCTTGTGAAGTCCCTCAAGCGAGAAGTCATGGTACTAAAGTTTTGGTTCACACGAGGTTCAACTTCCCGGTTTGCTTGAGCTGCCATAGCTTGAGCTTGAGTAGCTACGACTTGGGCTTTAGTAGTCAAAGCTTGATCCAAACTTAGAAAATCCGACCTTATTTCTCCATCAGTCAAGGCCGGAGGAATGACCAGATCTTGCTCTTAGGAGGAGCTTCCGGATTAGCCCATTCTTCTTCCGTTCTCCTTGCGGCTTCCTTCTTGTAGACATAGTATATAACAATAAGAAAATATTTAGAATACAAAGGACACATAATGTTATTACTTTTGAGGAACGACTTTCAAGACTACAAAAAATGTTTGAATTCCTAAGCATAACTTAAGCCTGTAAGTGTGGCGCGCTTAACACCCATGAACAGGTGTCTACGTAGACATGGTTTAGTGAGAAAACAATCCTAAGATTACTTCAACCTCATCCTTTGATACCAAGTTTGTCACGCCCATGAGTACCCCCTAGACGTAAACGGCGTATTCATCTAGAAGGGGACTTAAACTAGCCCGTAGCATTCGTCATAACATATCATAAATAAAAATGTAGAATATTTAAAACTTTAAAATAGTGAAATATACATAGACTTCTCACATATCATATGTGGTGTTTACATAGACCCCTCGCTTATGAAGTTTACATAGACTTCTCGTTTAGGAAATTTCACGAATCCATAATAAATAGTCTAATACTTTGTCTCACATTAAACAATCTAAAGAGAATTACACTTTTTGTCATAGCTCTTACTTCGATACAATGTGCCACCTATAGGCTTACAACAATAGTCTCAAATGATAAAGGATGGAATAAGTATCTTTTAGACATAAGAAACATCATAGCTTGAATAGAAGAATAGAAACATCCCCGAACTTGAGGACCTACCAATAACTTTGGAAAGTGTTCCAAGTCCTTATGCAAAAAGGCCTTTTATACTTCAATTGCCCGAAGATACATTATTTGGGAATAGGGAAAGAATATGGTTTAGTACAACCACATGTACTAAGTATTGAAACATATGCATATATAACCTTTGGAATCATGCTTCAAGGGACATTTTATTCAAAATCATGCTAAGTTACTTTTGAAATCCTTCACGCACACGCAAGATCATATACAAGTCAGTAGGAATAACATCACTTAAGACAAGTTCATATCCAACACAAGATCAACATCATCTCAAAGTCTTATCAATGTGAATAGCTTCATATCATTACAACATACAAGACCATTACCAATAATTCCATCCCAAACCTACAAGTAAAATGCTAATGTGAAGCCCCATTAACTCCCACAATCAAGTAAATAAAAAAAGAGACCATAAGTAACGCCTTGCTTCATATAAGAGAACATCATGTGTAGTTATTATCATAAATACAATTTAGACCAATAGCATGTTCATTAATGAATCTAACATCTAGGATTATAATAACATCTTAATATAGGTTATAGGAGATTACCCCTCGTATAATCATGTCATTAGCTCATTAGGTATTGCACAAAGAATTTCCTTTCATCAAACCCCTTCATGTAGTGAGATCATTATATCATAGTTATATCATAGTAAAGAACACAAGTGATTCAAATTCAACCTTGTATCATAATATCCTTAACATGATCTCACAATTCAACATATTCATGAAATTTGATCACATTCATCATATCATCGTCTTCTTAATCTAATCACATATAATTCTTCCATTGAATGTTGTCATAAAGTTTAAACCATCATCATTGAAGTAAAGAACTTATAATCATAAAGTCTTACCAAATAGCCTCCAAAAGCCCTATTCAAGTTCTTACAATCAATCAAACAATATTCATCAATCAATTCACTTAATATCATCATATAATAGTAACTACAATACAACTAAGTCACATGTATCATCACTAATATAAAAAATCTCAATTTAGAACCTAGGGTTAGCAATAAAGGTTAAATCATGGATTCCTTCATAGAACTAGGTCAAAGACTAAGAACTACAACAATTAACACACATTCATTCATAATCTACCAATAATAATCAAAGGAACTCAGCATGAAATCAATTTCAAAGATCGTTCACGAAATAGGAAGAAAACCCATCTTATTGACATTATTGGAAAGCAATTTTGAAGTGACACTTGGGAAAAAGATCCCAAGAGTGGATAGCATAAATAACTTAGTATTCCTTGAAGAATGATGGAACAAATTTTTATTCTTAAGGCCCTAATAAGTCTTGGAATCGGTCTTCAATTGTGGTCTTTGGAATAGAGCGAATGTAGAGAGAATTTAAAGAGATTAGGGTTTGGGGAAATAATGAGTGTGAGTTAGTTTAATGAGGGTTAACTCTTATTTAGTCCCCAACTAACTTAATTTACCACCCCTTAACCCCTAGTTAAAATTAAATAACAAAGTAACTAATTGATTTACCCAACTTAAACAAAAACTTACCAGTGAACTCGCCCTCCAAACACAGATGTCCGTCTACACCTCCTCGACCAATCGACACCTCCATCATGCCACTCCGTCGTTTGTGACAGATAGGGAATTTTCGAAACCATTTTAAAAAATTGCTAAATCTTCACCAACGACCACCATCGACGGCTCGTTGATTGGTTCCGTCCTTAGCCACAGTCAAATGATAGTTTTGGGGTCAAATGTTAGGGTACTCTCCAAGGACCCTTAGGCTGGTCCTTGGGTAGTCGTCCCCGGACGTTTCGACCATAAATACACTTCAATACATGTTTAACACCTTTTTACTATATTTTTCTAAACTCCAACTCTTAAATCCTCTTGAAACATGCTAAGGCACACTACCTCAACTTTCACAAATCTCTGGAGGTCATGGTTGTTTCTTTACATATTAAGTCTTACACTTCCTAATTGAGTTTATTACTTTTATTAGGCTTAGAAAAATTGTTTTAAGGCTTGGTTCATCTAGTAAGGGTTAGACTAAGTCATGATCTTTCGAGTGTTATGTGAACTTCAAGGCATACTCCTTAACACTCAATTTCCTTACTTGAGGATTATGAATTCCTCCAACGTAGACTCCCTCAGCTCCCTAGGAAATAACCTATCAAGGAAACCCTACTCAAAAGTCTCCCACTATATTGGACCCGCCCTTACCGACGTAAAATCTCTCCATTGTTCATACCAAACTTGAGCTACATCTTTCAATTGGTTATTCTCTAGCTTCGCTTTCTCCCTAGAAATCAATCCCATAATAGAAAGTCTGATAAACCTCGCATATGAACACATTTGGATCCTCCACCACCTTGCATCTACTAAATTTTGGAGGGTTTATCTTCAAGAACTCCTTAATCCTATAAGAACTTGGCACCACCTCCTTTTGGCTTCGTCCATCAAAGCTTTAGCCAACAAGTTCATAGAAGCCCTAAATTCCTCTAGAGGGACATTCCCCACTTGTGGATCATTGGAAACTTGAGGAGGTACTTGACTCCCTTGGGGAGGAACCTCTTGATCCTCATTGCTATTTCGTTCCTTTCTAGCATTACACCTAATGTTAGTTATAACCTGGACAAAATCATAGGCAAACATTAGAAGAAGGGCCTACTAAAGCCACACTCTATGGCATGACTAGAATAATGAAGAAGTGAATGTTTCGTAAGCATCTCATAGCCTCCTACTCATAGATCTGTCTTCACTCACATCGATGAATAGGACTCTACTACATGTGGTTTTGGGACATCCTAAGACCACTTCATAACCTTGCTCTAATACAATGTTTCTCACGACGGGGAAGCAACCCTTAGAAGTAACACGGCGTACTTGACCTTTCGAAGGTCTTGTACAACCCCTTAGACATCTTTCATTGCATGTATACATATGAAAAATAGCGGGGAATTAAAATTTTTTCATAAAAAATAATGCCGAATCATTTCATAAAACTTCTCAATATGTCTCACAAACCAACAATGCGAAATCATATCATAAAACTTCTACACATGTCTCAAATACCATCTATGACAACATGAGCACAAAAGTTTTGGACACAACCATAAAAGTTTAAAGATAAAAAGAATAATAAAAGACAACATAGTGGTGGTGTACTGGGATGCTATAATCACACACCAATCTTCACTTGTTGAAAGTCTTGGAAACTCTAACGTTCAAAGAAACATAATCTTCTTAAGACCCTACATTCAATTTTTCACGAACCACAAGTACACCCTCAAATTTAGAACATCCTTGTGTCGCCACACAACAAATGAGACTTCAACAAATCTCATCTAAGCCACTCGTATCATTCATTGCATAATAAAGACACTAAAATGAGTAAGAATTTATAACTTTCTTTAGACACGAAGAACTCTTTCATAATCAATACGCAATGAAAAGACTTTCATTTAAACCATCTAAACTTTAGAGTATACAACACTTGGGACTAAACCATACAACACATAAAAAAAAGACTAAGACATAAAGAACACATGTGGATATTGTCCTCGAATCGATGAGGACTCACTAATACTTCATCTTCAACCTTAGAAACCTATCCATCCTCCATGGCACATCAATATTTCCAATTCCGTACACTTTAGTCAAAAAGGGAAAAGAAGAGGTTAACACATTAGATGTACTAAGTATGGAAGACATTCAAAAACCATGAAAAGGGGACATTTAGTAAATAACAAGCTTTTCATGAATTTCGATTAAAACATCATACTATAAGCATAAGAACAACATTTAACACTTAGAAACACATAACAAATCATTTAAGCAAATATTCACATTTTTAAAAAGTGTTATAGTGAACTTACTTCACTGTAAATGAAGTTCATTAACTTCACTTTGCACATCTTTTAACATATAATTCCATCACTAAAAGCTTTCCTAAGACTCACTTAAGTAAGACAAAGAGAGACTGCTCATACACCCTCTCTAGGTACACCTAAATGATCCTTAAAACCACCCATAATGATATCACATACATTTACAAGACATCAAACATATGAACATGAGATCCTCCTACCAAAGGTGATTCTATGATTCACTTGAGTGAGTTGTGAAGTGATATCCCATACAATCCCTTACACAAACACTTAAGAGATCCTGTAGACTACCTAAGATAAAATCGTTCTCACTTAATACATTAACATACATATAATATGACATTTCCCTACAAAGGTTATCAAAAGACTTACTTAAATAAATCAAGAAGATAACGTCCATTATTGACCTTTTCAAGATTACCTATGTATCCTTAAGAATACCTAAGTTTGGATCATGTCCAAAAAATCAACCATCTAATCTAACTAGAGTCATTCTCATGACTTATGTAGGTAAGGTAAGAAGTGACCATTCCTATTCCCCCTTACACATTAACTAGACAACCATTAACTACTCTAGATAAGTACTTATTCATTTAACATACTTTCTTAACTTAAAGCATTACATTTTTAGTTCATCAAGAGAAATTTATCACATAAAGGACATTTAAGTTACGGTCTTCGAGAAGACCTAGGGAATTTAACTAACACCTTCAAAGCCTATTGTGTAATGTCTAGATAGCGTCCCATACCACCACCTAAACTTCATAGAACTTCTCTAATAATATTAAGTATCCCATATGACATAGACCATGGTAGCAAAGCATGGAATCCGAAGTTTTAACCTACTCCTACGAGGAGGGTGTTCTACTTGCCAATGGTAGAACTTGGACACATCCCATGTAGGAA
This sequence comes from Solanum peruvianum, assembly GCA_027705065.1. Taxonomy (NCBI): domain Eukaryota; kingdom Viridiplantae; phylum Streptophyta; class Magnoliopsida; order Solanales; family Solanaceae; genus Solanum; species Solanum peruvianum. The sequence continues at coordinate 7,829 of JAKWJD010000693.1, forward strand.
CATGGTTAAGGAATATGAAGGGCTTGCTTTGTATTCAACTCTCATCCTTTAATAGAACTAATCCCTTACCATACTCACTGTGCTAGCGTTTGTTCTCATAGAATAATTCACATTTAAGGTTCATATATATAAAAGGGTTACATATCAAGTTCATAACCCAATTACATTTACCCTACCAAAGAAAGGTCCACTAGGGATACCTCAAAATAGCGACAAGAAGCTTATTATGAATTTCCTAAGGATTGATATTATTCCGTTCTAGCCAATCAACCGTAAGTCCATCATTCATTACATGAAGGATACCATTACGACTTTCTACTTCAAGGTTCATAATCTTACCACTAGGTTAAAGGATTCGCATAAAGGACCCTCTTGTTATCATTAATTGTCTTACCTAACATTCATTCATACAAGACTAAGACGCTCTAGCTTCATAATTCAATACATCACCTACTCATATTATACATGCATCAAGTAAGGGACACAAGTCTCTCTAAACAAGACACAACATACTTCACTTTAGCACATACTACATGTCATTCTAGAAGCACATAGGAAAAACCATTATCATATTAAAGTCATCGTACACACTGCTAAATCATCATTATAACCATTATAGACCCATATAGACATGTAGGAACAATCATGCATCAACTCTAACACTACACACATGAACACATAGTCATAGTCTAACATGATCACCTAAATAGCATCAATAGAAGAATAAATAATTTCACATTACTTCACATATAGGCAAATATAAACATAATTCACATAATAAACTACACAATTCATCATAATACTTGAAGTAGTGCTGACAAGGCCATGATACTCATATTGCATAAAGTAACGCCGACAAGGCCACATTAATTCGCATAGCACCACCACCATATATGTAACATTCCAATCACAACATAATTGAAGTATAATAAACATGAAATAAAGGGAATTAGGGCATCATAGCCCCACACAATCTAACCACTTTGATTCCAAAGCTAAATCATCAAATTCGATATTATAAGGACCAATGGCCATAGCCAATAATTCAATGCAATCAGAACAATTATCAATTAAACAAGGTCAATTTAATATATGATTATCAATATAAGAAGAATTAGACATTTATTCAATATAATTATTACATCAATCAATAGCGCATAGAAAACTAAACTAGAATTCATAAGCCTTAATTCAATACAATTTAATAAGCCTAATATTCAATAGATCTAAGAATATACAATACTCAATTTATCAAACAGAAACAGACTATAAACCAATTAATCATAATTTATACATGAATGAAAATCCCATAACAATCTATACATGAATTGAATAATATCAAGCATGATCACATAACCCATATTTTAGTCAAATTGAGAGATTTGTGAAGGTCAAGGGTTCATGGGAAATTTAATTGGAAAAAATCGATTATACATCAATAACATCATATCTTAATGTTTGAAAGCCTTTCATGTAAGAACCCAAGACTTAGAGTAGAAATTGGACATTTTCATCTTTTTGAAATCTTTGAAAATCATCTTTGAAAGTGGCTGTAAGGTGATAGCAATCCTTAGATGAAGAAGTATCATACCTTATTAGAAAAACCCAATGACAATTGACGAAGAAACTCCATTGAGGAACCATCTTCAAGATCCATCTTCTTGAACTCTCATGGAGGTTTTTGAAGAAACATTAGGAAGGAAAGGGTTTTGATTTAGATGCCATGGTTTAATTGAGAGTTTTAGGACTTACATACTCTTAAAATAACCTGAAAGACCCAAAATCACAGTCCTCCTATTTTTAAAAGTCTTGGGGTGAATTTCCAACTTCACCCCTAACATCATAGTGCAGTTTCAAAACACCATCGATGGTCCGTGTGAGACCACTCCCCGTTGATGGGGTCTAGTGGTTTAATTCAGCAGCTATTCAACCCTCAGGTCACATGGCTCCATCGGCAAGACCCATCGATGGGCCGTCGCCTACTCGACCGGTCGTCGTTTGGGTCCGTTGATTGCCACTGCCTGGTAGTGTTGAGCTCCAAGTTGGGGTCCTTCTTTAGGACCCCTTGTGAGTCCTACATGGAGTTATTCCCTCATGTATCAAACCCAAATATATTCATATACGGTTTTAGGACCTCCCACATGAGTTCCATACAAAACGAACACGTAAAACTCAACGAAACATACTTAAACACACAAGGTCATTTTAAGGCACATCTTTCAAATGTCATGGACGTTGTTGGACGTTTGACCTCAAAACTTCACAAAATTTGACACAGTGCCTATATACAACACAATAACGCATTTAAGGACCTTATAACCTCATGAATCACACATAAACACAGAAAGCCACATATAAGGAACATAGGTAACTTAGTTGTCGAACGTCTTGGTCCTCCTTTGACGTTTGACTTTCAATGCACCTAAACTCTTAGACACTGCCACAAACACATTATAAACCATTTTAGGACCTTATACCATCATGAAAACCAAGCTAGGCTCTAGATTCACCTAAGTCATTTTCGGGATCTTACAAGATTAGAATGTAGGCAAAATATGCGTTAGTACAAAATGTACTATGTATGAAAACTACCATACCAAATATAACTTATCTCAAAGGGTTAGTCAACAATCGACATAATCATAAGGGATAAAGGCATAAGCATATCATGAATATCATAACCATAATAAAGAATCATTGTCCTTTTTACTCAATTGTACTACTTCACAAGCCACCTCCAAGTATACTTGTGCCAAGCTAAGGTAGCATCCCATACTACTACCAAAACTACTACCACTCCTGGTCATTCTTGATCATAATCCACTCTCATAATTCAGACTTAAGTTCATCATAATTTATGAGCACAATGCACCGAGGCCTCCTCAAAGCACAATCGTGCAATGCACGTGAAGCATCCTTTCTACCTCACACACTAAGAATATCTTCAAGTCACCCTATTCTCTTTTATTTCATTTTAGGAGTATCTAGTAGTCCTATTTCATATTGAGAAGGAACTATCATCTTAAGTCAATCATGTCATGGAAGTCAACTATAGCACTATAAAAGCCAAGCATACATCATGTAGGGGTCAAATCATAGGCTCAAGTCATACTTGTGTGATGTATAGATGGAATTCCATACTACCATCCACACTAAGCACTTCTCTAAGCTATGCTACTCCAAACTAACTTATCTTGAATCCTTGTATTTTAAGCTCAACATACTAACATAATATACCTACTATCATGGAAAGCATCTAAACATACAAACCAAGCTAACAAAGGAAAGAAAAGTCCCAACCTAACCACCATGCAATCAGTCGTGTACATGCAAGCTAATCCATAGGGGAGCATAAATTCTCAACCCTAAGCTACCATGAGAAACTAATCTCAAGCTATCCTATGAAATGCACCTTGCATGAAAATTAAGCTACCATGAAATGCACCTTGCATGCAAGTCAAGCTAACATTAGTAGAGTATAGGCCTCTCTCCTAAAGTTGACGTGAAATTGTTTGGCCTAACAAAATCAAGCTGACATGATCAAGCATCCTTACAACACAAGACAAAGCTGAATATGAGAGAGCTTGCTTCCTCCATCACAAGTTGACATGAGGTTTATCACCTCAAGCTACCATGAGTGTGTCAACTCTAACCTCCTTGAGATTTACTATGTCATGCTATCTGTAACACCTCAAATCCTATTAAGATGGATAGGTACTCAATGCCCAAAAGGTTTGAGAGAACAAACATGTAACCTATGCTTACTATGCATATAACTATAACAATTGTGTGACAAGTTCACATCGGATGCAGCGATATGAACCAACATAAGCAGATCCAAAATTTATATACAAGACTTGGCTATTGAGGCCACAACTCTTAAAGACACAACTGAACCATATACATACATCTATCTACAAAGCCTCTATAAGATTGAAAATCTAGAGTAGGTTAGGAAAGACCCTGCCTTACCCTTAACTACTATACAATACAAAAATGAACTTACCAATTTCTCAATAAAGCTCTGATTAAATATGGAACTCACCAAAAGTAGCTGTTGTGTGCTGCTACGGAGGAGGTCAACTAACTGGAGTACATGTGTCATCATCATGAAATTCAGCGTCCCCCATGAGGGACGTCGGCACAAAAAATGTACTGAATATATAACGCAATAACATATATAATATGAGGGCTCAAATGAAATCAAATATTAACCGATGAGTATATAAGGAGAGAAGACCACATTTATTTAGTATTGTGAGATCATGTCAGTTACATTCTTTTCTTTCCTTTTCTATAAGTTATAATCATTGTGGGGCATATGATACAAGTGACCAGCTCATTAGTGGAGAAGAGGATGACACATGCTACATATTTTAACAACTGGGATGCGGTCCTCATAATTACACAATTTGAGATCGGCCCATGCTAGGTTTTTTCCCCTGGGATCTACACTTCTATAAAATAGGGATCAACCCATTCTTGGCTTTCGCCCCTGAGTTGCCACCCTTAAGTTGGGATCGAACCATGCTAGGAATTTTCTCCAGGGCTGCCATCCGTAATTATACAGATTACTTCACTTATATTCTTTAATCTTAGAAATTTATGTTTATCAACTCATAACTATTTTGATATTGTTTTTTGGATAATAACTCCTTTGAGATTGTTGTTTTGGTGGTCATAATAATTTTTGAGCTATAAAAATACAGACAAGTGGATATGACATGAAAACAATACTACAAGGCTATAACAATGACATAATGAGCTATGTAACATCAACGTATTACTTGTGAGCTTAATGACACAATTGAATTCAATGGACTAAGAGAACGATTCACCAAACTTTATTTTTGAAATGCCATTTCTATACGAGCACAAGGGAATAATTACACAACTATAGAATAGTGAACATATAATGAAGTAGGTTCATGCACTAAGCTGAAGGGGAAATATAGTATGCTATTTCGAATAAGTGAAAGCATGTGGTGGACCTACTAGCCTAATTATGTCAAGCAAGCAACTCAATTATTTTATTCAGTTTCTAAATATTAATCCCATTTTCTTCAACTTACCACTTAACATTCAACTTTAAGCTCACTTACCACCTTACTATCTCTAGTTTAAATACTTCTGTTAGAGTTAACTTGAAGTACACACGCTGAAACTTGAAAGACATCACACCAGTTTCCAGGCTAGTTTAAACCAACACTAATCATATGAGGAACATAGTCCCTCACCTATACTATAAGGCTAGTATTACAAGAATAGAACAAGAATATGCGTGATACGGCTTGTTACATCCTCCCCTCCACCCTTCACCCCAACGCAGAAAATATTCTTCCTCGAATGTTACCAAAGTTATCTAGGACAAACAGGTTCAAGCCTTAGTTAGTACTACTATTAATCACATAATACATATAGACTTATACATACTTGTTGGCATCTAAACTAAGCATTTTCATCTTTATCTTGGATTTGAAAGAGACAAGGATACTCCAATTTTATTTCTTCTTCCACTTCCCTTATAACTTCATCTACTTGTTTGTTCCTCTGTTAAACTTATACACAAGCTACCTCTTTATTTCATAACTTCTTAACTTGGCGATCCAGAATATCAATGGGTACTTCCTCAAAAGTGAGACCTCCCGCAACCTGTACATCTTCAAAGGAGTAATATGAGATGTGCCACGTACTCATTTTCAAAGCATTGAGGCATCAAACACCGGATGAACAAATGAAAGCCCTTGTGGTATCTCTAACTCATAGCTACTTGCTCGACTTTTCCAATAATCTTTTATTGTTGTATCAATTTGACTTTTCCATAGATTGATGAACAAGATCTGGCAAAAATAAAGGAGTTTCACCTATTTCTAACCATCCAATTGGTGATCTACACTTTCAACCATATAAAGCTTCATAAGGTGTCATTTTAATACTTGAATGGTATCTATTGTTATAACAAAATTCAATTAGTGGTAGGTTATCATACCAGCTACTTTTATCTAATATGCAAGCTCGCAGCATATCCTCAGATGTCTGAATTGTAAGTTTTGCCTGACCATCCGTTTGAGGGTGAAGGTTGTACTTACATTCACTTGTGTTACCAAATTCTTCTGAAATGACTTCCATAAATCTGCAGTGAATTGAGTTCCTGTATAAGATATTATATAGATTGGCACTCCATGTAGTCAAACTACCTCTTTAATGTACGAACTTTCAAACTCTTCAGCTGTATAAGTAGACTCCACCAGCAACAAGTGTGCTGCTTTGGTGAGTCTGTCAACTATTACCCTATGGTGTCAAACTTCAAGATTAAGAGAGGCAAACCATGAAAAAATCCATGTTGATCATGTCCCATTCAAATAGGAAGTTCTATACGCTGCATGAAACCTCTAGGCTTCTGGTGTTCTACATTTACTTATTCACAATATGGATACTGAGCAAGGAATTCTGCAATGTTTTTCTTCATATCCCCTACCAATACTTTTCTTTAAAGTCAAGATACATTTTAGATGACTCCGGATGGACATAATATCTCGAATAATGCGCTTCCATAATAATCCACTTTCTTAATTCATTTTCATTAGGGACACACAATCTGTTTTGACACTGGAGTACTCCATATCGTGTAAGCTCAAATGCCTTTTTCATACCATATTGTACATCTCTTTGAGCTGTAATAGAATAGGATCACTGTACTGCTTCTCATTCACTTCCACTATTAATGAGGATTTTCCTGCATTATGCACAATAACCAGTTGGTTTGGAGAATCAGAAAGGGGAAACCCCAAGCTAGCTAGTTGGCATAGATCCTTAGCTAATCCTTGTGGTTCCACAGACTACCATAAGTACTTGCTACTATTTTACAGATTAAAGCATCAGCTACTAAATTTGCTTTATCGGGATGATACAAAATATCAATGTCATGATCATTTAATACATCCAGCCACCTTTGTTGCCTCAAATTTAAGTCCTTTTGCTTAAAGATATATTTCAAACTCTTGGGATTAGTGTATATGTCAAAATAAACTCCATACATGTAGTGGCACTGTATCTTCAACACAAACACAACTTCTGCTAGTTATAGGTCATGCGTTGGATAATTTTATTCCTGTGGACGCAGCTTCCTTGAGACATAATATTTAACTTTACCATGCTACAAACACCCGTACACAACCTAAGCCCACTCCAGAAGCATCACAATATACAGCATAGCCTTCCGTACCTTCTGGAGGTACCTATACAGTTATAGAAGTTAATTTATTCTTCAGCTCTTCGAAACTTCTTTCACATTCATTACTCCACTGAAACTCAGTTTCTTTGTGGGTTAGCTTTGTTAAGGGTGCAGATATTGAAGAGAATCCTTCAACGAACCTTCTGTAATAACCTGTCAATCCAAGAAAGCTATGGATTTCCGTAGGAGATGTAGGTCTTAGCAAGTTTTTCACGACATCTATCTTCTGGTTAGCCACCCTTATTCTTCACTATATAACATTACCTAAGAATGCCACAGATTTCAACTAGAACTCACATTAAAAGAACTTCACATACAACTTACGATCATGAAGAATTTAAAATCTGTCGCAAAGGATTATCATGCTCTTCTTTTGATCTTGAATCACAAAAATATCCTCTATGAACACTATCAAGAACATATCTAAAAATGGCTTGAACACCCTATTCATCAAACCCATAAAAGCTACTGGTGCATTTGATAACTCGAATGACATGACTGAAAACTCAAAATGTCCAAACCATGTAAGGAAAGTTGTCTTGGGTATAGTTTGTCTTTGACCCTCACTTGGTGATAACCCAACCTCATGTCAATCTTTGAAAAACACCTAGCACCTTGTAACAGATCAAACAAATCATCAATTCTAGGGAGGGTATATTTGTTCTTAAGTGTTACCTTATTCAACTGCTGGTAGTCGATACACATTCTTAATAAGCCATTTTTCTTGCGTACAAATAAACTGGTGTTCCCATGGGGACATACTAGGCCTTATGAATCCCTTTTCTAATAATTCTTTCAATTGCTCTTTCAACTCCCGTAATTGTGCTGGAGCCATTCTATACGGGGGAATCGAGATAGGTTGAGTATCTGGTAGCACATCAATACAAAACTCTATTTCTCATTCTGGAAGCAAACCTGGAAAATTTTCAAGAAATACATCAAGAAACTCATTCAATAAGAGTTTGTGGCTCTGCGTTCGTATTTTCACTCTCATACGATGACACAAGTATCCTTTGGACCTCATCTTTTTTGCCTTAAGATATGAAATAAATTTACCTCTTGGTGCCCCAATATTACCTTTCCATTTGAGGACTGCCTCTTTCGAAAACTAGAAAAGCATTATCTTAGTTCGCCAACCTACCATGGCATAACAATAACCTAACAAATCCATACCCATTATAGCATCAAAATCTACCATTTCCTGCAGAACTAGTTCAGCCAATGTATCACGGTCAGTAAAATTTACAATGCAATTATGATAAACCTTTTTAACTACAATAGACTAACCAATCGCTCTAGACACTTCAAATGGCTTCACTAATAATTCTGGTGTTCTTTTGAACTTTTCAACAATAAATGGAGTATCATATGATAGTGTAGACATTGAATCAATTAGTTCATAAACAATATCTGAAAATGATGGACTGTGTACCAGTAACCACATCCGTCAGGGCTTCTGAATTTTTTCGATCCCCTAGAGCATAGATGTGATTCAAACCTCCACTAGAACTAGTTTCCCCCTAGTTCTGCTACCATGACCTATACACATCTGTACTCCACTACCTAAAGAAGGTATTGATGAGTTTGACGCAATAACTGATCTAGTCTGCTGTGCAAAACCACCCACGCCTCTATCGGGACATTTTCTCATCATATGTGATGGTGTGCCACACCAAAAACAAGCATCTGTCCCTAACCTGCATATACCTAGAGGATTGCTCCCGCACTGTTTACAACGCTATCGAGGAGGCCTTGATTGGCTCATACTTCCCTTCTCTTGATGACCCGCTATTTGTGAGCCTTGGCTTTCACTTCTTTTCCCAAACTGATTGTCCTATAAACCCTTGGAACCATGGTGGAGCACTAGCCTTAGAGTAGAAAGATGATGGCCTAGGTGGTATGTTAGTGAACTGAGTCCAAAACTCACCTTGGGATGGGGTAAACTTCCCCATGGATCTGGCCCTCTTAGAATGTAACACTTAAAAATTCCAAGGCATGTTCTAGTTCATAAAATAAGTTTCATAAGGTTTACACACTGTTTTAAGGTCTATTTTAATGAATATAAGACATTCAGGTTGTCAAGAAACCATAATGTCCAAGAACGTCCACGACGTTCGAAAATTAGTTAATGGATGTATTAGCGTTCCTTAGCATATTTGACTAGCTTTTAGAAGTTGGAAAATGATGAAAATTAGTGGAAGGGCGTCTAAAATGTGTTTATGTTGAGTTATGGTCGAAACGTCCTGGTACAACTCCCCCAAGGACAAACCAAGGGCCCTTGATAAGGACCCTTGCATTTTGGGATCAAGGACTACCTGTGCAATGTGCACCCACGAAGGGAATCGCGGGGCGTCGAACATTCGTCGAACATCACTTAGCCAAATACTTGAAGCTAATCTCTTTCAAAGTCTCTGAACTTACCTATGGATATTCAAGACAGAAGGATGGGGGGGTTGGCCATCGATTGACCCACGATCTGTTGATCGTGGTGTCATCTGTGAAGGCCTGATTTTCTGCACATTTTAAGTTAGTTCCAGTTAATTAATCAGGTTAGGTCGTTATTTAAGGGTCAATGGAAGCCTAATTAAGTTAATTTACACCCCATATAAAGACCCTAACCCAACTAAACTAATCTAAGCTCTTATAACTCACAAACCCAAACTCTCTTCCTTCTCTCTTTTTTCCCTTCCTAGTAAAGAAATCCTATGAAGACCAAGCTAGGGGAGGGTTTTAAGGGATGAAAAGAGTAAATTTTCACCACCAATATACATCAATTATTAAGTTATGATATCTAATTCACCTTTGGGACCTATTTCCTCAAAGGGTTCCATCAAATTAATTTCAAAAATTGAGTTTTCAAGTGGGTTTTATCCAATCTCGAAATTGATGTTATGAATTTATTTGTTTATGATTTCTTATGGATGCTATGAATATATTATCATGATTCTAA
>JAKWJD010000694.1:0-17864 GCA_027705065.1 Solanum peruvianum
CACCTATGACTTGGGAATCATTCTCTACCCTGTTTATGGAGAAGTATATCCCAAGGACTTTGAGAGATAGAAAGAGGGATGAGTTCTTGAGTCTGGAGCAAGGTACAATGACGGTAATGCATACGAGGCTAAATTTCGCGCACTATCCAGATATGCCACCCAACTTTGCTTCAGTCCACAAGAACGGATCCGCCGTTTTGTGAAGGGGTTGAGATCAGAATTGCGGATTTCAGCCTTACAGATAGCGGCAATAGCAAAATCCTTCCAAGAGGTGGTAGACTTTGTGATAGAGGTGGAAGGAGTGAAACCGGATTACTTCACCCAACGTCATACTCAAAGAGGTTTCGAAGGGGAGGTGAGTTTAATGGTTCTTATTCTAGAGGCCAGAACTCCGGAGGTCACTCAGTTCGACCAATACAGTCTTCACTACAGACTGTAGTTGGGGGTCCACCTCAGAACGGTCAACACTACTCCGAGAGACCTATGCCCGACTCCAGAGAGTGCTATGGATGTGGGGAGATTGGACATATTAGGAGGAATTGTCCAAAACAGAGTTACAGAGCCCCACTAGCTAGAGGTAGGGGTGGTCATGGTAGAGGCCGTTTTTCTGGAGGACGTGGTGGTCGAGGGGTAATGGCGGTCACCAAAACGGCAGAGGTGATGGGAAAAACGGAGCCACTACTACACAACATGGTAGGGGCAAACGGACAGACAAATAATGGGGCTCATTGCTACGCTTTCCCTGGGAGATCTGAAGCGGAGGGGCGTCTGATGCAGTTATCACAGGTAACCTTCTGATTTGTGATTCATGGCTTCCGTGTTATTGACCCTGGCTCCACGTTTCATATGTATCTTCCTCATTTGCTAATGGTCTAAATTTACATTGTGAATTACTTGACATGCCTATTCGTGTTTCTACTCGGTGGGTGAGTCTGTGATAGTCGAAAAAGTGTATAGGTCTTGTTTGGTGAATTTTGTGGGGAGCAACACTTATGTAGATTTGGTATTTTAGAAATGGGTGACTTTGATATAATTCTGGGTATGACTTGGCTTTCCCCAAATTTTGCGATTTTGGATTGTAATGCTAAAACAGTGACGTTAGCCAAACCTGGGGCAGATCCGTTAGTGTGGGAGGGCGACTACACTTCCAAACCAGTTCGCATCGTGTCCTTTATTCGTGCTCAGAAGATGGTTAGTAAGGGTTGTCTAGCTTTCTTGGCACATCTCAAGGATGACACCACTCAAGTACCTTCGATTGAGTCAGTTTCGGTAGTCTGTGAGTTTTTGGATGTGTTCCCTGCAGATCTTCCTGTATGCCACCAAATAGGATATTGACTTCTGTATCGATCTTGAACCGGGTACTCGCCCCATTTCTATACCCCCGTATAGAATGGCTCCCGCCGAGTTAAGAAAGTTAAAGGCCACAACTTCAAGAGTTGTTGAGCAAAGGCTTCATTAGACCAAGTGCATCTCCTTGGGGTGCTCCGGTTGCTATTTGTGAAGAAGAAGGATGGGAGTTTCCGAATGTGCATGATTACCGACAGTTTGAACAAAGTAACTATTAAGAACAAGTACCCCATTCCTCGCATTGATGACTGTTCGATCAGTTACAAGGTGCTTGTGTCTTCTCAAAGATTGACTTGAGGTCCGGTTATCACCAATTGAAAATACGAGCAACGGATGTGCCAAAGATGCTTTTCGAACTAGGTATGGGCATTATGAATGTGGTAATGTCTTTTGGTCTTACTAATGCCCCTGCTGCCTTCATAAGCTTGATGAACGGGATTTTCAAGCCATACTTGGACCTCTTTGTGATTGTGTTTATTGATGATATACTGATATACTCCAAAAGTAAGAAGGAACATGATGAGCATTTGAGATAGTGTTAGAGTTGTTTTGAGAAAGAAAAAGCTTTATGCGAATTCTCCAAGTGTGAGTTTTGGCTAGATTCAGTGTCCTCTTGGGGCACGTGGTTTCTAAGGATGGAGTGATGGTGGATCCTTCTAAGATTGAGACAGTGAAGAATTGGGTAAGACCTACAAACGTGTCAGAAATAAGGAGCTTTGTTGGGTTAGCTAGCTATTACCGCCGATTTGTCAAGGGGTTCTCTTCTATTGCTTCCCAATTGACGAACTTGACTAAGCAGAATGTTCCATTTGTATGGTCGGATGAGTGCGAAGAAAGCTTTCAGAAACTCAAGACTTTGTTGACTACCGCACCTATCCTTACCTTGCCAGTAGAGGGTAAGAACTTCATTGTTTATTGTGATGCATCCTATTCTGGGTTGGGTGCAGTGCTAATGCAAGAGAAGAATGTGATTGCTTATGCTTCGAGGCAATTAAAGGTGCATGAGCGTAACTATCCGACCCATGATTTGGAGTTGGCCGCGGTAGTATTTGCACTAAAGCAATGGAGACACTACTTGTATGGGTTAAGTGTGAAGTCTACACGGACCATCGTAGCCTACAGTATGTATTCACTCAGAAAGACTTGAACTTGAGACAGAGGAGATGGATGGAACTACTGAAGTACTACGACATCACTATCTTGTATCATCCGGGAAAGGCGAATGTTGTGGCAGATGCCTTGAGTAGAAAGGCCGGAAGCATGGGAAGTCTAGCTCATTTGCAAGCTTCTAGACGCCCATTGGCTAGAGAAGTGCAGATTTTGGCTAATGACCTTATGAGGTTAGAAATAAACGAGAAGGGAGGATGTTAGCTTGTGTAGAGGCAAAGTCCTTTTCTTGATCAGATTAAGGGGAAACAGTTTGATGATGAGAAACTAAGGCGAATTCGAGATAAAGTGTTACAAGGAGAGGCTAAGAGCAAAAATCGATGAGGAAGGTGTTTTGAGGATTAAGGGAAGGGATGTGTACCCCGCATCGATGATTTGATCGCCACTATTCTGACAGAGGCTCATAGTTCCGGATATTCGATACATCCTGGTGCAACCAAGATGTGTACCGCGACCAAAGCAACACTTCTGGGGGGTAGAATGAAGCGAGATATTGTTGAGTTTGTTGCCAAATGTCCAAATTGTCAACAAGTGAAGTATGAACACCAGAGGCCCGGAGGAACACTTCAGAGAATGCCCATTCCTGAATGGAAGTGGGAGAGAATCGCAATGGACTTTGTGGTTGGTCTTCCAAAGACATTGGGTAAGTATGACTCTATTTGGGTGATTGTTGATAGGTTAACTAAGTCTGCTCACTTCATTCCGGTCAAGGTGACCTACAATGCAGAGAAGTTAGCCAAAATCTACATCTCAGAGATCGTTCGGTTGCATGGAGTTCCACTCTCAATCATATCAGATAGAGGTACGCAGTTACTTCTAAGTTTTGGAGAACATTGCATGCTGAATTAGGTACTAGATTGGACCTTAGCACTGCATTTCACCCTCAGACCGATGGTCAGTCTGAGCGAACGATTCAAGTGTTGGAGGATATGCTTCGTGCGTGTGTGATAGAGTTTGGTGGCCATTGGGATAGCTTCTTACCGTTGGCAGAGTTTTCATACAATAATATCTATCACTCCAGTATCGACATGGCTCCATTTGAAGCATTGTATGGGAGGAGGTGTAGATCTCCCATTGGTTGGTTTGATGCCTTCGACGTTAGACCTTGGGGGACTAATCTGTTAAGAGATTCTATGGATAAGGTGAAAGCTATTCAAGAAAAGCTTTTAGCGGCTCAAAGTAGACAAAAGGAGTATGCAGCCCGAAAGGTTAGAGACTTGGAGTTCAGGAAGGTGAACAAGTCTTGTTGAAGGTTTCGCCCATGAAAGGGGTGATGCGGTTTGGAAAAAGAGGTAAGCTAAGTCCAAGGTATATTGGACCATTTGAAGTGCTTAAGAGATAGGGGAGGTGGCTTATGAATTAGCCTTGCCCCCAGGGCTGTCCGGAGTGCATCCGGTGTTTCATGTATCCATGTTGAAGAGATACCACGGAGATGGAAAATTACATCATCCGTTGGATTCAGTTTTGTTGATGAGACTTGACTTATGAAGAGGAACCGGTTGCTATATTAGATAGAGAAGTTCGCAAACTGAGGTCGAGAGAGATTGCATCCATCAAAGTGCAATGGAAGAATCGACCGGTTTGAAGAGGCTACTTGGGAGAAGAAGGAGATATGCAAGAAAAATACCCACATCTGTTTACAGATTCAGGTACTTCTTTTCGCCATTGTTTTTCTTCCTTTGATCGTTTGGGGACGAACGATGGGTAAATTGGTATCTATTGTAACAACTGTTTAGTCGTTTTGAGCAACAGACTTTAATTCTGGAAAAACTGGCGGGACAACGGAGGAACGACGGACCGTCGTAGTCACGACGGCCCGTCGAGGAGTGTCGTCCCATGACACTTAGAATTCTTCAATTTGGATGTTAAAATCGACTCTCTGTAAATTGTGACGGACCTGCAGGACGTGCCGTCACATACACGACGAACCGTCGTGAGTCCCGTTGCGAAACACTTCAACTTTTGAGAATTTGGTGCAAGAAACGAGTTTCTGACCGTCATGACGGAGGTGCAGGACGGACCGTCACAGGTGTGACGGGCCGTCACAGCCACCAGGAACCTGGGGAGGTGCGACGACCACCGTGACGGACCGTCGCAGGCACGACGGCCCGTCACAGGTCACGCAATCCCAGGCAGTTTAGGATTTCTCCACACGTTTTAAGGGTCGTTTTTGACTATTCTTTCCTTAATTATAAAGATTGAGGGGTAACATTAATAAGTCTAATTACTTAGGGGTTAAAACGGGTAACCTTAAGTTAATTAGAGGGGTTTATTGTCCTTTTTCACACTTAATTATATGATTAACTAGGGTAAAAGAAAGAGGGTTTGAACATAAGAAAACAAAAGAGAAAGGACAGAAAGAGAAAAGAGAAACGAATTGAGGGAGATTGAACGAGAAAACGCAGCTTGAGGATAGCTTGTTGATTCAATTCTTCGGTGGAGGTAGGTTATGGTTATATTACGATATTCGTAGTGAACTCATAATATTGAATAATATGTGTTGATGATATTGTAAACCTGTCTATATGCTTAATTGTATGCTTGCATGAATATGATTATGTGATTTTGATAAACAAGCATGATGAAAACCATTGAATCCCAAATCTTGAAAGAATACTTTAATCTATGATATTAATGATGATGCCTTGGTATAAAAGAAGGCTTGATGAATTAAAGAAAAGGGGATTGATGATGCCTTAGTATAGAGAAGGCTTGATGAACGATAGAATGAATTTAGTGGATCGGAGTGTCACGTACCGACACATAGTAATAGTGGATCGGAGTGGCACGTTCCGACACATAGTATTAGTGGGACGGGTGTCACGAACCGACACGTAGAGATAGGGGGATCGGAGTGTCACGTACCGACACATATAGGGTGATCGGATGTCACGTTCCGACACATATAGGGGATCGGAGTGTCACATTCCGACACATATAGGGTGATCGGAGTGTCACGTTCCGACACATATAGGGGATCGGAGTGTCACGTCCGACACTATAGTGGTATGGGATCGGAGGTCACGTACCGACACAAGAGGAGAAGAGATAATGAATCTTGAAAGATTTAATATACTCAACATAATGAACTTAATTCCCAAATGAGTATGGTATTGAGGCTGAGCCCTCATGGATGAACTCGATGGTATTCATTGACGTTATGATACTTGTTGTTGCTACATGTTGAGTTTATAGTTGATTTATAATATTTCTTGAATATGTTATTATCACTATTTTGAGTTAACCGATGATATCTACCTCAGTACGTGTGGTTGTACTGACCCCCCTACTTGTTGCTTCTTTCTTTGTTATTTGTGTAATGCAGCAAACGTTCCGTCAACTTCAACTCAACAGTAGATCTAGCAAGTCTTCACTTCATCGGAAATTTAGGGTGAGCTAATGCGTCTAGCTTGGACTGGGTCTTCTTCTTCAAGTCTTGATGCCTTGAACTTCCGGCATGGACTAGCTTTTTAGTTATTTTTGTTCTTAGATATTCCTAGTTTAGTAATTCGAGATAGATGTTCTTGTGATGATGACTTCCAGATTTTGGGGATATTAATAATAGTTTTGAATTATTTTATTAATGAGTTTAAGTCTTCCGCATTACTTTCTGTTAATATTATATTGAAATGTTAAGGTTTAGATGGGTTGGTTCGCTCACATAGGAGGGTAAATGTGGGTGCCAGTCGCGTCCCCGAATTGGGTCGTGACACAATAGTCACAACTTTCCAATAAAAGTAAAAAGTTTACATTAAAGTGACAACTTTTCATGAAAGGTTATTCATTTCTAGTTTTCTATTTGTTTATTATAAAGAAAAGGTAAAATTTAAAATGATAACACTATTTTGTCCAAGTTTATAATTTTATTTACCTTGGTAACATAGTGTCTTTTATTAGAGAGTCAAATAATATTTTCTCAATTTTCTTCTTTGCATATTTGTTATTGTAACACTTATATATATATATATATATAAATATATATATATATATATATATGATATATATAGTATATATACTATATAAGATATATATATATATATATATTATATATATATATATATATATCTCTCAAAAATGTAGTCATTATGTGTTTTAAAAGAGATATATTATCTTCCGAAATAGAAATTCGATATGTAATATTGTTATGAATTAGGTTTGGAATTGAAGTTGTGCATAACAAACATTTAGGATCCTTGAAAAGGATAAAAGTGAAGTAAGGAAAATCAGAAAAAAAAGTTAAAAGAAGTAAGTGGTGTTAGAGAATAGTCATTATTTTATATCATACAATTATAATTAATTGCTAGTTTTAGTTCTAGCATTTGACCTTTTTTTTTGCTCTTTTTAATATTGACATTATTATGACAATAAAAAACTCATATAAGCTAATAACTTTAGAGAATCATAAATAACAAAGTTTAAAATGTGTAATAAGAAACAACAATTTTATATCATAAGCATAAATTAATAATTGTAAAAAACATACATGGATGCGTGACAATAAAATGAAACAAAAAGAAAAAATCGAGTCCACATAATGCAGTGTCTCTCCTTTTCAGTGACCCACTCAACAGGAGCAAAGTACACAATTTATTAATTCTATAGAAGAAGAATAAGAATAAGAAGAAGAAGAATAAGAAGAAGAAGAAGAAGAAGAAGAAGAAGAAGAAGAAGAAGTAGTAGTAGTAGTAGTAGTAGTTCTGAATCAAATATTTTACTTAACTATGAAGAAGAAGCAGTTCAAAATTTCGTTATTTTAAAATGAGGGAAAACCACTCTATTTATAGAAATATAGCATAGTGCGAACAAATTTTAATTATATCTTAATCAAAAGTTCATTACTCTTTGTAAATGTCACAACTTTTCGAAATAGTCACAACCGTTCATCAAAGTCGCAACTCTTCATAAAAGTCATAACTTTTCAATAAAATTCACAACTTTTTATACAAGTCAGAACTTTTCATGAAAGGGAAAGACCTTCACCAACAAGGTGATCAAAAGTTCATAATATCAACGAACTTAACTATTAAGATTCATTCCCTCTAGTCCATATTAAGTGAATAGTCATATGTTTTTTTAATAGTTCAAAATAAGTGATTTTTCAAAAGTTATTTGTTAATTGGGTTTTTTTTTTCTTCACATTTATCCTTTCTTTCAATGTTGTTGTTCACTAGTTTACATTTTTAGTGAAAACATAAGGAATAATAATAAATATAATTTAAAATAGCCTTTAATGTTTGTCTTTATGATTTTTCTTATATAGGAGTGTTATATCTTTACAATTTGTTTAATATAGACCAGAGGAAGTACCATTCATTCCCCCAATATATTTGTCAACATATTAAATATATTATATTCAAAACATAATATAGTAAAATTACCGAATAGTTGCAAGTACCCCACCCCCCTAAACTATAAACGATATCTCAGTGACATACCTTAACTAAACTAAGGTCCTATTATCCCTGAACCCATTTTTTTAAAAATGAATATATACACCTTTTTGACTTACATGGAATCCAAATGTCTCCTACGCGTCTCTTTTGCGTGGAGTCACGCAGTGTGTTATGTAAGACAAAAGTTGTACCAAATTACTGAAAAAATTAAGTTTGGGTGGTTGGGTGGGGGTAGTACCTCAGTTAAGTTAATACCTAGTTCCACAACTTAATAATAGTGCTAACTACTGCTAACAACTTATTCTAGAAGGAATTGTCTTATGTAAATAGGAATTAATAAGTTTAATAAAATATATAGGTTAAATTGATTTTTTCTTCTAAAATTAGCGAGGATGTAAATTGAGTAATAGTGTTTGTAACGACCTGTTTAGTCGTTTGGGTAAAAAATTTTATTTTGGGAAAATTTGGCTGATGCGACGGACACCATGACGGACCGTCGTGGGCACGACGGACCGTCGAGGGTGTCCCGTTCCAAAACACTTGGAATTATGAATGTGAGTGTTGAAATTGAGTCTCTGAACTCTGTGACGGACGTGCAGGACGGACCGTCACAGTCACGACGGACCGTCGTGATCCCCGTTGCAAAACACTTAGACTTTTGAGTATTCTGCACTGGGAACAACTCTCTGACCGTCGCGACGGACCTGCAGGACAGACCGTCGCAGGCGCGACGGACCGTCACAGGTTCCGTCATCCCAGTCGGGGTCAGAATTCTGGCTATTTTTAAAGGGGTGTTTTGGACCATTCCGGCTTTAATTTATAAAGTTGGTGGGTTAATATTATTAGTTCAATTCCTTGGGGGTTGAAAGACTAACTTTGAGTAACTTGGTGGGTTGGTTTCATTACCTTTGAAACTTGAATTCTTGTGATTTAGGGTAAGAAGAGGAATAGATTGGAGGAAGAAAGAGAAAGAGAAAAGAGAAGACAAAGAGGCGTTTGAGAGAGGAGAGCAAGGTTTCTTGAAGATTTCTTGCTTGAATACAAATCCTTGGTGAAGGTAGGTTATGGTTTATGCTATTTGTAGCAAACTCTCAATAGCAAACGATATGTATTGGGTAATCTTGTAAACTCCTCTATATGCTTAATTGTATGATTGTATAAGTATGATTATATGTTTGTGATGAAATAAGCATGATGAATCTTGTGAACCCAAAATCTTGATGAAACCCTAATTTATGAGATTTGATAATGCCTTAGTATAATTGAAGGCTTGATGTACTTGTTATGATAATTGTGATGCCTTAGTGTAAATGAAGGCTTGATGAACTTGTTATGAGAATTGTGATGCCTTAGTATAAATGAAGGCTTGATGTACTTGTTATGAGAATTGTGTTGCCTTAGTATAAATGAAGGCTTGATGTACTTGTTATGAGAATTGTGATGCCTTAGTATAAAGAAGGCTTGATGAATTAGGGGATCGGGTGCCACGTTCCGGTACCAGGATAGTATATGAGGATCGGAGTGCCACGTTCCGGCACCAGGATAGAAATATGGATCGGGTGCCACGTTCCGGTACCAGGATAGAAATGAGGATCGGAGTGCCACGTTCCGGCACCAGGATAGTATATGGATCGGGTTGCCACGTTCCTGTAACCAGGATAGAAATGAGGATCGGAGTGCCACGTTCCGGCACCAGGATAGTAATATGATCGGGTTCCACGTTCCGTACCAGGATAGAATGATGATCGGAGTGCCACGTCCGACAACAGATAGTATAGGATCGGGTGCCACGTTCCGGTACCAGGATAGAAATGAGGATCGGAGTGCCACGTTCCGGCACCAGGATAGAATTTGGATCGGGTGTCGTAGTGTCACGTACCGACACAAAGGAAGAAATATAATGAATCTTGAAAGGTGTTATATGCTACATCTAATGAACTTGTTTTCCTAAATGAGTATGGTATTGAGGCGTGAGTCCTCCTGGATGAACTTGGTGATATTTATTGATGATTGTAGTATTTGTTGTTACTACATGTTGAGTATTATAGTTGATTGTGAGATTAACTGATATATACTGTTTTCTATCCTGAGTTGGCCGATGATACCTACTCAGTACGTGTGGTTGTACTGACTCCTACTTGTTTGCTTCTTTCTTGTATTTGTGGAGCGCAGCAACCGTGCCGTCGTTTCAACTCGACCGCGAATTCTAGCCAGTCTTCACTACACGGATTTTCAGGTGAGCTATGCTTCTAGCTTGGACTGGGTCTTCTCTTCTCGTCCTGATGCCTTGAAGTTCCGGCATGGACTAGCTTTCTTTTTTTAGTTTTTCTTAGAATACTCTTAGTTTCGTAAATTGACTTTAGATGTTCTTGTGATGATGACTTCCGGATTTTTGGGGGATATTTATTGTATTTGTTTTTCGTATTGATTAAGTCTTCCGCGTGGTATTTTTGTTAATTATGTTTGAGGTTAGATTGGTTGGTCCGCTCACACAGGAGGGTAGTGTGGGTGCCAGTCGCGTCCCGGTTTTTAGGTCGTGACAAAGTTGGTATCAGAGCATTAGGTTCGTTGGTCTCATCACACAAGAACGAGTCTAGTAGAGTCTTAAGGAACGGTAGGGGGACGCCTTTACTTTTCTTTGAGAGGCTATAGGAATTTAGGAAAATTCCATCTTTCATTCTTTCTTTCGTGCTATTACTTGAGTCCAATTGGTATCTAGGTGATACAAATTGGTATCTGACCATCTTCATTCTATTTCGCAGATGGTTAGAACTAGAGCAACGTCTGCGCCAACACCAACACCGGCAAGACAAGAAACGTCTGAGCTAGCCACTGGGGCGGTAGCTCAAAGAAGAGTGGTGGCGAAAGGCCGTGGAAGAGGTCGTGGAGGACATCTCTACAGGGAGAGGACAAGCACCTAGCCCAACTAGTGCTAGGGCGGTGACCCCCTCCATCAACTGAGGAAGTGATAAGAGAGGGTGAGGAAGGGGAGAATGAAAAGTGCAGAACGAGGAACTGCCACCCCAAACTACCCCAGAGATGATCAATCAGGTTCTGGCTTATCTGAATAGGTTATCTGATCGGGGCCAGACACCTCCAGTGTTTTCTACTCCAGCACCTCAGACTCCGGAGGTACGACATGCGGCTGCTGTGGCTCCCCGCATGATGCTCCATGGAAATAGGCACGTTTCCTCATCTGACTACAGGGCCTATAATGACAAGTGATCAGCATGAACTTTTCATAAGTTCTTGAAATTGAAACCTCCAGTCTTTAAGGGTGCAGAATCAGAGAGGGCCTACGATTTTTGTTGATTGCCATGAGCTACTACACAAGATGGGTATAGTAGAGCGGTTTGGTGTCGATTCGTGAGCTATCAGTTTCAAGGGAACGCCAAAATGTGGTGGCGGTCACATGTCGAGTGCCAACCAACAGAGGCACCACTATGACTTGGGAATCATTCTCTAGCTTGTTTATGGAGAAGTATATCCCAAGGACTTGAGAGATAGAAAAAGGGATGAGTTCTTGAGTCTAGAACAAGGAGGATGACGGTTAATGCATATGAGGCTAAATTCCGCGCATTATCCAGGTATGCCACCCAGCTTTGTTTCAGTCAACAAGAGCGGATTCGCCGTTTTGTGAAGGGGTTGAGGTCGGAATTGCGGATTTCAGCCTTACAGGTAGCGGCTACGGCAAAATCTTTCCAAGAGGTGGTAGACTTTGTGGTAGAGGTGGAAGGAGTGAAGCCAGACGACTTCACCACGACACGGCATCAAAAAGGTTCGAAGGGGAGGTGAGTTCAACGGTTCGCATACTAGAGGACAGAGTTCTGGAGGCTACTCAGTTCGACCAATCAGTCTTCACTACAGACTGTAGTTGGGGGTCCACCTCAGACCGGTCAACAATTTCGCAGAGACCAATGCTGCAATCCAAAGAGTGTATGGATGTGGAGGGACAGGACACATAAAGAGGTATTGTCCAAATCAAAGGTACAGACCCCACTAGTTAGAGGTAGAGGTGGTGTCGTGGTAGAGGCCGTTATTCTGAAGGGCGTGGTGGCCGAGGCGATGGGCAAATTGGGGCCACTACAGCACAACATGGTAGGGGCAATGGACAGACTGGTGATAGGGCCCATTGTTACGCTTTCCCTGGGAGATCTGAAGCGGAGACATCAGATGCTGTTATCACAGGTAATCTTTTGGTTTGTGATCGCATGGCTTCTGTATTGTTTGATCCCGGATCCACGTTTTCCTATGTATCTTCTTCATTTGCTACTGGTCTTGATTTACCCTGTGAATTGCTTGATATACCTATTCGGGTGTCTACTCCGGTGGGTGATTCTGTGATGGTGAAAAAGTATATAGGTCTTGCTTGGTGACTTTTGTGGGGAGCAACACTTATGTGGATTTGGTTATCTTAGAAATGGTCGACTTCGATGTGATTATGGGTATGACTTGGCTTTCTCCAAACTTTGCAATTTTGGATGTAATGCTAAAACTGTGACGTTAGCCAAGCTGGGACAGATCAGTTAGTGTGGGAGGGCGACTACCACTTCCAGTCCGGTTCGTGTCATCTCCTTTCTTCGTGCTAGGAGGATGGTTAGCAAAGAGGTTTAGCTTTCTTGGCACACTCAAGGATGATACTACACAGGTACCCCAATTGAGTCGGTTTCAGTAGTCCGAGAGTTTTTGGAGGTGTTCCTGCAGATCTTCCTGGTATGCCACCGGATAGGGATATTGACTTCTGTATTGATTTGGAACCGGGTACTCGTCCCATTTCTATACCCCTTATAGAATGGCTCCCGCGGAGTTAAGAGAGTTAAAGGCTCAACTTCAAGAGTTGTTGAGCAAGGGCTTCATTAGACCAAGTGCATCTCCTTGGGGTGCTCCGGTGTTATTGTGAAGAAGAAGGATGGGAGTTTCCGAATGTGCATAGATTACCGGCATTGAACAAGGTAACTATTAAGAACAAGTATCCCTTCCTCGCATTGATGACTTGTTCGATCAGTTACAGAGTGCTTGTGTTTCTCTAAGATTGATTGAGATCCGGTTATCATCAATTGAAAATACGGGCAACGGATGTGCCAAAGACTGCTTTTCGAACAGGTATGGGCATTACGAATTTGTGGTAATGTCGTTTGGTCTTACGAATGCCCCTGCTGCTTTTATGAGTTTGATGAACGGGATTTTCAAACCATATCTAGATCTCTTTGTGATCGTATTTATTGATGATATACTGACATACTCGAAGAGTAAAAAGGACATGAGGAACATTGAGAAGGGTTTAGAGTTGTTGAGGGAGAAGAAACTTTATGCCAAATTCTCCAAGTGTGAGTTTTGGCTAGATTCAGTGTCCTTCTTGGGGCACGTGGTTTCTAAAGATGGAGTGATGGTGGATCCATCTAAGATTGAGACGGTGAAAAACTGGGTAAGGCCTAAATGTGTCGGAAATAAGGAGTTTTATGGGTTAGCTAGCTACTACCGACGATTTGTCAAGGATTCTCTTCTATTGCTTCCCAATTGACGAATTTGACTAAACAAGAATGTTCCATTCGTATGGTCGGATGAGTGTGAGGAAAGCTTCCAGAAACTCAAGACTCTGTTGACTACTGCACCTATCCTTACCTTACCAGTAGAGGTAAGAACTTCATTGTTTATTGTGATGCATCCTATTCTGGTTTGGGTGCAGTGCTAATGCAAGATATGAATGTGATTGCTTATGCTTCGAGGCAATTAAAGGGCATGAACGTAACTATCCGACTCATGATTTGGAGTTGGCCGGGTAGTATTTGCATTGAAGCAATGGAGGCACTATTTGTATGGGGTTAAGTGTGAGGTCTATACGGACCATCGTAGCCTACAGTATGTCTTCACTCAGAAAGACTTGAACTTGAGACAGAGGAGATGGATGGAACTACTCAAGGACTAGGACATCACTATCTTATACCACCCGGGAAAAGCAAATATTGTGGCAGATGCGTTGAGTAGAAAGGTAGGAAGCATGGGAAGTCTAGCTCATTTGCAGGTTGCTAGGCGCCCGTTGGCGAGAGAAATCCAAAATTGGCTAATGATTTTATGAGGCTCGAAGTGAATGAGAAGGGAGGATTTTTAGCTTGTGTGGAGGCGAAATTCTTTTCTTGACCAGATTAAGGGGAAACAGTTTGATGATGAGAAACTAAGTCAAATCCGGGATATGGTGTTGCGAGGAGAGGCCAAAGAAGCAATGATGATGACAAAGGTGTTTTGAGGATTAAGGGAAGAGTATGTGTGCCTCGTGTTGATGACTTGATCCACACTATTCTTACAGAGGCTCATAGTTCCAGATACTCTATACATCCTGGTGAACCAAGATGTACCGTGATCTAAAACCACACTTTTGGTGGAAAAGAATGAAACGTGACATTGTGGATTTTGTTGCCAAATGTAACTGTCAGCAAGTAAAGTACGAACATCAGAGGCCCGGAGGAACACTTCAAAGAATGCCCATTCCTGAATGGAAGTGGGAGAGAATCGCAATGGACTTTGTGGTGGCTCCCAAAGACATTGGGGAAGTTTGACTCTATTGGGTAATTGTGGACAGGTTAACTAAGTCTGCTCACTTCATTCCGGTCAAAGTGACCTACAATGCAGAAAAGTTAGCCAAAATCTACATATCAGAAATCGTTCGGTTACATGGGTTCCACTTTCATCATATCTGATAGAGGTACGCAGTTTACTTCTAGGTTTTGGAGAACCTTGCATGCTGAATTGGGTACTAGATTGGATCTTAGTACTGCATTTCATCCTCAGACCGATGGTCAGTCTGAGCGAACGATTCAAGTGTTGGAGGATATGCTCCGTGCGTGTGTGATAGAATTTGGTGGCCATTGGGACAACTTCTTACCCTTGGCGAGTTTTCATACAATAATAGCTATCACTCCAGTATTGACATGGCTCACTTTGAAGCATTGTATGGAGGAAATGTAGGTCTCCCATCGGTTGGTTTGATGCATTTGAGGTCAGACCTTGGGGTACTGATCTGTTGAGAGATTCCTTGGAGAAGGTGAAAGCTATTCAAGAAAGCTTTTAGCGGCTCAAAGTAGACAAAAGGATATGCGGACCGAAAGGTTAGAGACTTAGAGTTCATGGAAGGTGAACAAGTATTGTTGAAAGTTTCACCCATGAAAGGGGGATGCGGTTTGGAAAAAGGGGTAAGTTGAGTCCAAGGTATATTGGACCATTTGAGGTACTTAAGCGAGTAGGGGAGGTGGCTTATGAATTAGCCTTGCCTCCAGGGCTGTCCGGAGTGCATCCGAGGTTCACGTGTCCATGTTGAAAAGATACCATGGGGATGGAAATTACATCATCCGTTGGGATTCGGTCTGCTCGATGAGAATTTGAATTATAAGAGGAACCTGTTGCTATCCTGAATAGAGAAGTTCGCAAGTTGAGGGAGGAGAGATTGCATCCATTAAAGTTCAATGGAAGAATCGACCGGTTGAAGAGGCTACTTGGGAGAAGGAGGCAGATATGCGGGAAAAATACCCACATCTGTTTACAGATTCAGGTACTCCTTTCGCCTTGTTTTTCTTCTTTTGATCGTTCGGGGACGAACGATGGGTAAATTGGTATCTATTGTAACGACCTGTTTAGTCGTTTGGGTAAAAAATTTTATTTTGGGAAAATTGGCTGATGGGACGGACACCATGACGGACCGTCGTGGGCACGACGGACCGTCGAGGGTGTCCCGTTCCAAAACACTTGGAATTATGAATGTGAGTGTTGAAATTGAGTCTCTGAACTCTGTGACGGACGTGCAGGACGGACCGTCACAGTCACGACGGACCGTCGTGAGCCCCGTTGCAAAACACTTAGACTTTGAGAATTCTCACTGGGAACAACTCTCTGACCGTCGCGACGGACCTGCAGGACGGACCGTCGCAGGCGCGACGGACCGTCACAGGTTCCGTCATCCCAGTCGGGGTCAGAATTCTGGCTATTTTTAAAGGGGTGTTTGGACCATTCCGGCTTTAATTATATAAAGTTGGTGGGTTAATGTATTAGTTCAATTCCTTGGGGGTTGAAAGACTAACTTTGAGTAACTTGGTGGGTTGGTTTCATTACCTTTGAAACTTGAATCTTGTGATTTAGGGTAAGAAGAGGAAGAGATTAGAAGGAAAAAAGAAAGAGAAAGAGAAAAGAGAAGAGAAAGAGGCGTTTGAGAGAGGAGAGCAAGGTTTCTTGAAGATTTCTTGCTTGAATACAAATCCTTGGTGAAGGTAGGTTATGGTTTATGCTATTTGTAGCAAACTCTCAATAGCAAACGATATGTATTGGGTAATCTTGTAAACTCCTCTATATGCTTAATTGTATGATTGTATAAGTATGATTATATGTTTGTGATGAAATAAGCATGATGAATCTTGTGAACCCAAAATCTTGATGAAACCCTAATTTATGAGATTTGATGATGCCTTAGTATAAATGAAGGCTTGATGTACTTGTTATGATATTGTGATGCCTTAGTGTAAATGAAGGCTTGATGAACTTGTTATGAGAATTGTGATGCCTTAGTATAAATGAAGGCTTGATGTACTTGTTATGAGAATTGTGTTGCCTTAGTAAATGAAGGCTTGATGTACTTGTTATGAGAATTGTGATGCCTTAGTATAAAGAAGGCTTGATGAATTAGGGATCGGGTGCCACGTTCCGGTACCAGGATAGTATATGAGGATCGGAGTGCACGTTCCGGCACCAGGATAGAATATGGATCGGGTGCCACGTTCCGGTACCAGGATAGAAATGAGGATCGGAGTGCCACGTTCCGGCACCAGGATAGTATATGGATCGGGTGCCACGTTCCGTTACCAGGATAGAAATGAGGATCGGAGTGCCACGTTCCGGCACCAGGATAGGATATGGATCGGGTGCCACGTTCCGGTACCAGGATAGAAATGAGGATCGGAGTGCCACGTTCCGCAACAGGATAGTATATGGATCGGGTGCCACGTTCGGTACCAGGATAGATGAGGATCGGAGTGCCACGTTCCGGCACCAGGATAGAATATGGATCGGAGTGTCACGTACCGACACAAGAGGAAGAAAGATAATGAATCTTGAAAGGTGTTATATGCTACATCTAATGAACTTGTTTTCCTAAATGAGTATGGTTTGAGGCGTGAGTCCTCCTGGATGAACTTGGTGATATTTATTGATGATTGTAGTATTTGTTGGTACTACATGTTGAGTATTATAGTTGATTGTGAGATTAACTGATATATACTGTTTTCTATTCTGAGTTGACCGTGATACCTACTCAGTACGTGTGGTTGTACAGACTCCTACTTGTTTGTTCTTTCTGTATTTGTGGAGTGCAGCAACCGTGCCGTCGTCTTCAACTCGACCGCGATTCTAGCCAGTCTTCACTACACCGGATTTCAGGGTGAGCTATGCTTCTAGCTTGGACTGGATCTTCTTCTTCTCGTCCTGATGCCTTGAAGTTCCGGCATGGACTAGCTTCATTTGTTAGTTTCTTAGATACTCTTAGTTTCGTAAATTGACTTTAGATGTTCTTGTGATGATGACTTCCGGATTTTTGGGGGATATTTATTGTATTTGTTTTTCGTATTGAGTTAAGTCTTCGCGGGTATTTTTTTATTATGTTTGAGGTTAGATGGTGGTCCGCTCACACAGGAGGGTAGTGTGGGTGCCAGTCGCGTCCCGGGTTTTTGGGTCGTGACATGTTAACTACTAAACGTAATGGCCCATTAGGTCATTTTGAGTGTTTTACCTTATATTCTTATAAAATACTTTTCGATAGATTTTAAATAACTATTTTGGACTATTCATAAGTACATTTATAAATTTAAAGGGGTATTTTTATAATTTGTTTAGGTGGTGGTTAAGGAAAATAAATGTAAACTTAATGTGGGTTACTTTCACAACTTCTATAGTTTCTCTTATATATATTAGTGAGTCAAT
>JAKWJD010000695.1:0-17902 GCA_027705065.1 Solanum peruvianum
GGGGGGGGGATTTATTAGCTCTCGGCTCATTTGACCTTTAAAATTGGTCGTTTTGGTCATGCTTATAAACCAGCTCCATAGATAAGGTCTTAACGGACGTTTGTGTAATTTTTTAATAAAAAATGAACTCGGAATATCGGATGACCCAAAAAGATGGCTAATTATAACACATGAAATCAACAAAATGGAGGGTTTAGCTTCTCTAGGGCTTGTTTGACTTTGAAAATAGGACGTTTTGGACCTGATGACCAACTGACTCCTTTGATAAGGTCTAAACAAACATCCATGCATATTTTTGGCATAAAAAAATTTGAAATTCCGATGACCAAAAAATATGGTGGAGCATAGCATAAGGAAATCGACAAAATGGGGGGGGGGTTACCTGCTCTGGGCTTGTTAGGCATAGAAAATGGAACGTTTTGGCCGTGGTGACCAACCAACTCCATAGATATGGTATTAACAAACGACCTTGTAATTTTTTGGCAAAAATGAACTCGGAATTCCAAATGCCCAGAAAAGATGGTGGATTTGCATACGAAAATCGATAAAATTGGTGGTTTACCTGCTTTGGGCTCGTTTGACCTTGAAAATGGATCATTTTGGCTGTGGTTATCAACCAACTCCATCTATTAGGTCTTAAGGGATGTCCAAATAAATTTTTGGAAAAGTGATCCCGGAGTTGTGGATGACTAAAAAAGATTATAGAATATAACACACGAAAATCGAAAAAATGGGGGATTTACCTGATCTGAAACTCGTTTGACCTTGAAAATGAACTGTTTTAGCCGTGGTAACCAACCGGCTCAATAGATAAGGTCTTAACTGATGTCCGTGTAAATTTTTGAAAAAAATGAACTCAGAATTCTGGATGACCATAAAAGATGGTGGTTTACCTGCTCTTGCTTGTTTGACCTTGAAAATAGGTTATTTTGTCCATGGTGACCAACCGACTCCATTGATAAGGTCTGAACGCATGTCAGTTTAAATTTTTGGCATAAATGAACTCAAAATTTTGGATATTAAAAAAATGGTGGACTATAGCACACAAAAATCAGCAAAATGGGGGGTTTACCAGCTCGGGGGCTCGTTTGAAGATAAAAATGGGCCTTTTTGGTTTGGGTGACCTACCGGCACCATAGATAAAGTCTTAAGGGAAGTTCGTGTAAATTTTTGGCAAAAATGAACTTGGGATTCCGGATGACCAAAAAAGATAGTGTACTATAGCACACCAAAATCAGCAAAAAGGAACATTTACATGCTCTGGGCTCGTTTGACCTTAAAATGGGTCATTTTGGCCGTGGTGACCAATCGGGTACATAGATAAGGTCTAAACGGATGTCCGTGTAAATTTTTGGCGAAAAAGAACTCAGAATTTTTATGACCAAAGAAGATAGTTGACTATAGCAAATAAAAATCAGTAAAATTGGGGGTTTGGGGGTTTACCATCTCTAGGCTCATTTGACCTTGAAAATTGGTCGTTTTGGCTGTGGTGACCAACCAGCTCTATATGTAAGGTTTTATCCGACTTTGTGTAAATATAAGGTAAAAATGAAATCAGAATTCTAGATGACCAAAAAAGATGGTGGATAATAGCACATGAAAATTGGTAAAATTAAGGCGGGGGGGGGGGGTTACCTGCTCTCGGCTCGTTTGAACTTGAAAATGAGTCATATTGGCCGTGGTGCCAACTGACTCCATGGATAAGGTCTAAGCAGAATTCCGTGTAAATTTTTGTACAAAAAGAAATCAGAGTTTTGGATGACCAAAAATGATAGTGGACTATAGCACACAAAAAATGGCAAATTGGGGGTTTACCGTCTCAAGGTCTCGTTTGACCTTAAAAATGGGCCGTTTTGGTCGTGGTGACCAACCGACTCCATAGATAAGGTCTTAACGGATGTCCATGTAAATTTTTGGGAAAAATGAACTCAAAATTCTGGATGACCAAAAAAGATGGTGGATTATAGAACACGAAAATCGGTAAAATGGGGGATTTACCTTCTCTGGGCTCATTTGACCTTGAAAATGGGTCGCTTTGGCTGTGTGACCAACCGGTTCCATAGATAAGGTCTAAACGGGCATCCGTCTATGTTTTCTACAAAAATGTTATCGGAATTCTGAATGACCAAAAAAGATGCTCGACTTTAGCACACGAAATTGGCAAAATAGGGGGTTTACATGCTCTAGCGCTCGTTTGACCTTTAATATGGTCCATTTTGGCCGTGGTGAGCAACCGAATCCATATATAAGGTCTTAACGGATGTTTGTGTAAAATTTTGGCAAAAATCAATTTAGAATTCCGGATGAACAAAAACGATGGTAGATATAGCACACGAAAATCGGCAAAATAGTGGTGTTTTAACTGCTCTGAGCTCATTTGACCATGAGAATGTGCCTTTTTGGCCGTGGTGACCAACCAGCTTCATATATAAAGTCTTAACGGATCTTCGTGTAAATTTTTGGCAAAGATGAACTCAGAATTCCGAATGACCAAAAAATATGGTGGACTATAGCATACAAAAATCGGCAAAATGAAAGGTTTACCTGCTCTAAGGCTCGTATGACGTTGACATTGGGTCGTATTAACCATGGTGACCAACCGGCTCCATAGAAAAGGTTTTAATAGACGTCCGTGTAAAGTTTTGATAAAAATAAACTCAGAATTCTAGATGACAGAAATTGATGGTGGACCATATCACAAAAAAATGGGAAATTGGGGGTTTACCTGCTCTGAGCTCGTTTGACCTTGAAAATGGGCCGATTTGGCCTTCATGAACAACCAGCTCCATAGATAAGTTTTAAGCATGAATTTTTTTAAATTTTTAGCAAGGATGAATTCGGGATTCCGGATGAGCAAAAAAAGATGGTGGATTATAAAACACAAAAATTGGCAAAATTGGGGGTTTATCTTGTCTGGGCTCGTTTGACCTTGAATATAGGCCGTTTTGGATGTGGTGACCAACCGATCCATATATAAGGTCTAAGCTAACTTTTGTGTAAATTTTAGGCAAAAATGATCTCGGAATTCCGAATGACCAAAAAAGATGGTGGACTATAGCACACAAAAATTTGAAAAATAGGGGGTTTACCTACTCTAGGGCTCCTTTGACCTTTAAAATGGGTCTTTTTGGACGTGGTGACCAACCGGCTCAAGAGAAAAGGTCTTAACGAACGTCCATATAAATTTTTGGCAAAAGTGAAATTGGAATTCTGGATGACCGAAATAGATGGTAATGATACCACACGAATATTTGCAAAATGGGGGTTTAACTACTCTAGACTTGTTTGACCTTAATATGGGTCGTTTTGGCTGTGGTGACCAACCAGATCTATACATAGGTTATAACGGACGTCCTGTGATATTTTTGTAAATATGAACTTGTAATTCCGGATGACCAAAAAAGATAGCACACGAAAATCGGCAAAATAGGGGGGTTTACCTGCTTTGGACTCATTTGACCATGAGAATGGGCATTTTTTACCGTGGTGACCAACCGGCTCATAGATAAAGTCTTAACGGATATTCATGTAAATTTTTGGCAAAAATGAACTCAGAATTTTGGATAACCAAAAAAGATGGTGGACTATTGCACACCAAAATTGACAAAATGGAAGGTTTACCTGCTCTATGACTCGTTTGACCTTGACAATGAGTCGTATTGGACGTGGTGACCAACCAACTTCATAGAAAAAGTGTTAAAAGATGTCTGTGTAAATTTTTGGCAAAAATGAACTCAGAATTCTGGATAACCGAAAAAGATGGTGGACCATAGTACACTAAAATCGGCAAAATGGGAGGTTTACCTGCTCTGAGAACGTTTGACCTTCAAAATGGGTTGTTTTGGCCGTTGTGACAAAATGTCTCCATAGATAAGGTCTAAACAGACATCTTTGTAAATTTTTGGCAAGGATGAACTCGGAATTTCGGATGACCAAAAAAAGTTGTGGATACAGAACACGAAAAAGGGTAAAATAGGGGTTTACCTTGTCTGGGGCTCGTTTGACCTTGAAAATGGTTCGTTTTGGATACGGTGACCAACCTCTCCATATATAAGGTCTAAGCAGACTTTCGTGTAAATTTTTGGAAAAAATAATCTTGAAATTCCGAATGACCAAAAAAGATGGTGGACTATAGCACACGAAAATTATGAAAATAGGGGGTCTACCTGCTCTAGGGCTCGTTTGACCTTTAAAATGGGTCTTTTTGGACGTGGTGACCAACCAACTTCATAGAAAAAGTGTTAAAAGATGTCCGTGTAAATTTTTGGCAAAAGTGAACTCAGAATTCTGGATGACCAAACAAGATGGTAACTATACCACACGAAAATTGGCAAAATGGGGGTTTATCTGTTCTAGGGCTCGTTTGACCTTTAATATGCGTCGTTTTGGCCTTGGTGAGAAATCAAACCCATATACAAGGTCTTTACGGACATCCACGTAAATTTATTGCAAAAATAAACTCGGATTTCCGGATGACCAAAAAAGATAGTGAACTATAGCACACGAAAATTGGTAAAATGGAGGTTTACCTGCTCTAGGACTCGTTTGATCTTGAGAATGGGTTGTTTTGGTTGTGGTAACAAAAAAGATCCATATATAAGATCTTAACAAACATCTTTGTAACGTTTTGGATAAAAAAGAAATCAGAATTCTTGATGACCAAAAACAATGGTGGAATATAGCACACAAAAATCGGCAAACTGAGGGTTTATTTGCTCTTGGGCTCTTTTGACCTTGAAAATGGACCGTTTTGGTCATGGTGAAAACCGGCTCCATAGATAAGGTCTTAACAGACGTTTGTCTAAATATTAGAAAGAATGAACTCGGAATTCTGGGCGACCAATAAAGATGGTGGATGATGGAACACGAAAATAGGCAAAATGGGGGGTTCACCTTGTTTGGGGCTCGTTTGACATTGAAATGTCTAGTTTTGGATGTTGTGACCAACCGACTCCATATATAAGTTCTAAACGGACGTTCGTGTAAACTTTTGACAAAAATGATATTGGAATTCTTAATAACCAAAAAAGATGGTGAACTATAGCACACGAAAATTGGCAAAATAGGGGTTTACCTGCTATAGAGGTCGTTTGACCTTGAAAATGGGTCATTTTGGCCGTGGTGATCAACCGGACCCATAGATGAGGTCTTCAGAAATGTCTGTGTAAATTCTTGGCAAAATTAAACTCGGAATTTTGGATAACCAAAAAAGATGGTAACTGTACCACATGATAATTGGCAAAATGCTCTAGGGCTCATTTGACCTTTAATATTGTTGTTTTTAGCCGTGGTGACAGAACGACTTCATATATAAGGTCTTAACGTACGTTCTTGTAAATTTTTTGCAAAAATGAACTCGGAATTACGGATGACCAAAAAATATGGTGGATTATAATTCATCAAAATGGAAAAATGGTGGGTTTACCTGCTATGGGCTCATTTGACTTTGCAAATGGGTATTTTTTTGTCGTGGTGACCAACTGGCTCCATAGATAAGGTATTAACGGACATCCGTGAAAAATTTTGGAAAAATGAACTCAAAATTTAGGATGACCAAAAAAGATGGTGGGCTATAGCACACGAAAATCGCCAAAAAATTGAAGGTTTACCTGCTATGGGGCTCGTTTGAACTTGAAAATGGATCGTTTTTGCCGTGGTGACCAACCCACTCCATAGATAAAGTATAAACGGACGTCTGTGCAAATTTGTGGAGAAAATGAACTTGAATTTATGGATAACTAAAAAAGATGGTGAACTATAGCACATGAAAATCAGCAAAATATAGGGTTGACCTGCTCAAGAGGTACTTTGACCTTGAAAATGGGTTGTTTTAGTCATGGTGACCAACCAACTCCACATATAAGGACTTAACGAATGAAATTAACTCAAATTTCTAGATGACCAAAAAAGATGGTGGACTATACACGGAAATCGACAAAACATGAGGTTTACCTACTCTAAGCTCGTTTGACCTTGAAAATGGGTCATTTTGACAGTGGTGACCAACTAGCTCCATAGATAAGGTCTTAACGGACGTCCATGTAAATTTTTGGAAAAATGAACTTGGATTCTGGATGACCAAAGAAGATGGTGGATTATAGCACACGAAAATCAGCAAAATGGGGGTTTACCTGGTTAGGGGCTCATTGACCTTGAAAATGGGACGTTTAAGTTGTGGTGACAAACCGGATCCGTAGATAAGGTCTTAATGGATGAACATGTAAATTTTTGTCAAAAATAATCTCAGAATTCCGGATGAACAAAAAAATAGTGGACTATAGCACACTAAATCGGCATAATGGGGGGTTTACTTTCTCTGGGCTCGTTTGACCTTGAAAATGAGTCATTTTGGCTGTGGTGACCAACCGGCTCCATATATAAGGTTTTAACAGACGTTTGTATAAATGTTTTGCAAAAATAAACTCGAAATTAAAGATGACCAAAACGGATAGTGGACAATAACACATGAAAATGGGC
Organism: Solanum peruvianum; assembly: GCA_027705065.1. Classification (NCBI taxonomy): domain Eukaryota; kingdom Viridiplantae; phylum Streptophyta; class Magnoliopsida; order Solanales; family Solanaceae; genus Solanum; species Solanum peruvianum. The sequence goes on from JAKWJD010000695.1 coordinate 6,478, forward strand.
AAAATGGGGGGTTTACCTGCTCGGGGGCTCGTTTGACCTTGAAAATGAGACATTTTGACCGTGGTGACAGACCGTATCAATAGATATGGTCTTAATAAACGTCCGTGTAAATTTTTGGCAAAATGAAAGATTCTTGGATGACCAAAAAAGATGGTGGACTATAGCACACGAAAATTGACAAAATAGGGTTTTTATTTCTTTGGGGATCGTTTGACCTAGAAAATGGGTCATTTGGACCGTGGTGACTAACCAACTCTATTGATAATGTCTTAAACGGATGTCCATGTAAATTTTTGGCAAAATTGAACTCAAAATTCCGGATGACCAAAAAAGATGGTTGACAATAGCAGATTAAAATCAACAAAGTGGGGGGATTTACGTGCTCTATGGCTTGTTTGACATTGAAAATGGGCCCTTTTGGACTGGCTCCATAAATAAGGTCTTAACGGATGTCTTCCTAAATTTTTGCCAAAAATAATATTCGAATTCCGGATGATAAATTAGATGGTGGACTATAGCACACGAAAATTGGCAAAATAGAGGGTTTACCTACTCTAGGCTCGTTTGACCTGGTAAATTGGTCGTTTTCGCCGAGGTGACCAACTAGCTCCATAGATAAAGTTTTAACAGACATCACTGTATTTTTTGGCGAAAATGAACTTGCAATTCCAGATGACGAAAAAAGATGGTGGACTATAGCACCCGAAAATCGGTTAAATGGGGGATTTGCCTCCTCTATGACTCGTTTGACATTGAAATTGGGTTGTTTTTGCCGTGGTGACCAACCGACTCCATAGATAAGGTCTAACTGACGTCTGTATAAATTTTTTGCAAAAGTAAAATCGGAAAATCGTATGACCAAAAAAGATTGTGAACTATAACACATAAAAATTTGTGAAATAGGGGGTTTACCTGCTCTATGAATCATTTGACCTTAAAAATGGATTGTTTTGGCTTTGGTGACCTACCGTCTATATATATAAGGTCTTGACGGACGTCCGTTGTAAATTTTTAGCAAAAATTATTTTGGAATTCTTGATGATGAAAAAAGATAGTGGACTATAGCACACAAAAATCGGTAAAATGGGGTATTTACTTGCTTTGGGACTCTTTGCCTTGAAAATGAGTTGTTTTAGCCGTGGGTACTATTAGTGAGATAAGAATACATACATGATTTAACCTCATCAAATTGAAATAAATATGTACATTATTTCATTTCATTAATAAAATTGATCATTAAACATCTGTATAGGTATGTGCGAATAAGAGATATACATGACGATCCACATTTAAATTTCACAAAATAATCTTTAATATTATTTTGTGCAAATCTTATTATTCAAATATTCGCTTAAATTTTTTGAATTGATAATCAAGTGCAAAACACGTGTCAAGAATCTAGTTAAGAATAAAGGGACATTTTAAAATTGAATTATTACTTAATATTAATATATTTTTTCTTTTTTTGGACTGATTAAAAAGAAAAGTAACTAATATATATTAATATATATATATATATATATATATATATAGATATAGATATATATATAATATATATACTATATATATATATATTTGTATATATATACATATATATATATGTATATATATATATTATATATATAATATATAATGACAGAGATACTGTTTGAGAAACTATACAAAAAATTATCTCCGTATATATACTAGGGTTCCAGTTAGAGTGTAAAAAGATTGATCAGAATGGAGATGAACATTGATATTAACGCTCCAGGTAGTGAGATTTCTTCATTTTATTCTGATCATTACCTGTACTTATCTTTTTTTATTTTCTTTTACCTTTGATTTTACACTATTTGTATTACTAGATATTCGTAGAAAATTGTAGTGGATCTTCCATTTGGAATGTAGGATTTGAAATTTTCAGGTGTGCTTTATGGGATATCACACTGGAGAAGGGTTTAGTTTATGTGAACCTTGAGGTAGAATGGGTGGGTTTTGGTAAGGAAAAGTTATCCTTTAAGGATCACAGTTAGGATCTTCCATTGGGAATGTAGGATTTGAAATTTTCATGTGTGGTTTGTGGGATATCACACTGGAGCAGGGTTTAGCATATGCGGACCTGCAGGTAGAATGTGTGGATTTTGTTATGGACAAGTTATCCTTTCAGGATCCCAATTAGGATGAAACTGTAAGTTGCTATTTTCAAAAGTAAATCCACTTAGTTTTTTGGAGACTATTTTCTCTGACTTATATAAATTGATAAATGGATGTCTAATACAACAAAACTGAATACTAATTAAATCTAAGATAGCTTGAAGGAGTGGATATCCATGTCGAATATGCATAGGAGAAGATCAAAATTAGAGAAGTGTAACGACCTGTTTAGTCGTTTTGAGCAGCAGATTTTAATTCTGGAAAAACTGGCCAAGACCACGGGCACTGCGACGGACCGTCACAGGCACGATGGCCCGTCGAGGGTGCATCGTTTCAGCATACTTAGAATTCTGAAATTGGACACTGAAAATCGACTCTCTGTAAATTGTGACGGACCTGCAGGACGTGCCGTCACATCCACGACGAACCGTCGTGAGTTCCCGTTGCAAAAACTTCAACTTTTGAGAATTTGGTACAAGAAACGAGTTTCTGACCGTCAGGACGGAGGTGCAGGACGGACCGTCACTGGTGTGACGGGCCGTCACAGTTCACCTGGATTTTGGGAGGCTGCGACGACCATCGGACGGACCGTCGCAGGCACGACGGCCCGTCACAGGTTGCGCAAATCCCAGGCAGAATAGGATTCCTCTACACGTTTTAAGGGTCGTTTTGGACTATTCTTTCCTTAATTATAAGATTGAGGTTAATATTAATAAGTCTAATTACTTGGGGGTTAAAGAGGTAACCTTAAGTTAATTAGTGGGTTTTATTGAAAGAGGGTTTGAACAAAAGAAAACACAGAAAGAACAAAGAGAAAGAGGGATTGAACGAGAGAGGAGAAACGAAGAGGAATAACACAAACTTGGGAATTTCTTGCTTGATCACTAGTCTTCGGTGGAGGTAGGTTATGGTTATTTTCATGCTACTTGTAGTAAACTATTAATAGTGAATGCTATGTGTTGATAGTCTTGTAAACCCTACTATGTGCTTAATTGTAAGCTTGTATGAATATGATATATATATATATATATGTGTGTGATTATATGAGCATGATGAAGTTTTGAATCCCAAATCTTGAAAGAAACCCTAATTCACTTGTTGTGATGATGCCTTAGTGTAAAAAAGGCTTGATAAATTATATAATGAGATTGATGATGCCTTAGTATGAAAGAAGGCTTGATGAATTAGGGGATCGGGTGCCACGTTCCGATACCAGGATATAGAATGAATATGAGGATCGGAGTGTTACGTTCCGACACCAGGATAGAATATGGATCGGGTGCCACGTTCCGGTACCAGGATGAGAATGAATATGAGGATCGGAGTGTCACGTTCCGACACCAGGATAGAATATGGATCGGGTGCCACGTTCCGGTACCAGGATAGAATGAATATGAGGATCGGAGTGTCACATTCCGACACTAGGATAGTAAATGGATCGGGTGCCACGTTCGGTAGGTACCAGGATAGTATATAAGGATCGGAGTGCCACGTCCGGCACCAGGATAGAAATAGAGGAGCGGAGTGTCATGTGTACCGACACAAGAGGAAGAAAGATAATGATCTTGAAAGATAATGAATATACTCAATCTAATGAACTTAATTCCCAAATGAGTATGGTATTGAGGCTTGAGTCCTCATGTGTGAACTCGGTTGTAGTTATTTGAATTCATGTTGTTATTGCTACATGTTGAGTATTGTAGTTGATTTACATTATTATTGATATATACTGTTCCCTATTTTGAGTTGGCCGATGATATCTACTCAGTACTTGTGGTTGTACTGACCCCCTACTTTTATGTTTTCTTCTTTGTTATGTGTAATGCAGCAAACGTTCCGTCAACTTCAACTCAACAGTAGATCTAGCCAGTCTTCACTTCATCGGAAATTCAGGGTGAGCTAATGCGTCTAGCTTGGACTGGTCTTCTTCTTCAAGTCTTGATGCCTTGAACTTCCGGCATGGACTAGCTAGTATGTTTTTAGCTTCTTAGACGTTTTAGTTTAGCAATTTGAGATAGATGTTCTTGTGGTGATGACTTCCAGATTTTGGGGATATTAATAATAGTTTGAATTGTTTTATTAATGAGTTTAAGTCTTCCGCACTATTTTCTGTTGATATTATATTGAAATGTTAAGGTTTAGATGGGTTGGTTCGCTCACATAGGAGGGTAAATGTGGGTGCCAGTCGCGTCCCCGAATTGGGTCGTGACAGACTTGGTATCAGAGCATTAGGTTCATTGGTCTCATCACACAAGAACGAGTCTAGTAGAGTCTTAAGGAACGGTAGGGGGACGCCTTTACTTTTCTTTGAGAGGCTATAAGACTTTAGGAAAATTCCATTCTTTCATTCTTCTTTCGTGCTACTACTTGAGTCCAATGGGTATCTAGGTGATACAAATTGGTATCTGACCATTCATTCTATTTCGCAGATGGTTAGAACTAGAGCAACGACCGCACCAGCAGCAACAACGGAACGACAAGAAACGTCTGAGCCAGCCACTGGGGCTGTGGCTCGAGGGAGAACAGCGGCAAGAGGCCGTGGTAGAGGTCGTGGGAGGACGTCCTCTAGGGGAAGAGGACGAGCACCTAGTCCATCTGAGGCTAGGGCAGTGACTCCTCCACCGACTGAGGAGGTAGTAAAGAGGGTGAGGAAGGGGAAACTGAACAAGAGCAGAATGAGGAAATGCCACCCCCCAACCTACCCCAGAGATGATCAACCAGGTACTTGCTTATCTTAGCGGGTTATCCGATCAGCGTCAGGCACCTCCAGTGGTTTCTGCACCAACACCTCCGGTTTCAGAGATACGACATGCGGCTACTATGGCTCCCCGCATGGATGCCTCATTGGAGATAGGCACATTTCCACGTCTGACTACTGGACCGATAATGACAAACGATCAACATGAACTTTTCAGTAAGTTCTTGAAATTGAAAACCTCCAGTCTTTAAGGGCGCAGAATCCGAGGATGCCTACGATTTTCTGGTTGATTGTCATGAGCTACTACACAAAATGGGTATAGTAGAACGATTTGGCGTTGAGTTCGTGAGCTATCAGTTTCAAGGGAACGCCAAAATGTGTGGTGGCGGTCACATGTTGAGTGTCAACCAACAGAGGCACCACCTATGACTTGGGAATCATTCTCTACCCTGTTTATGGAGAAGTATATCCCAAGGACTTTGAGAGATAGAAAAAGGGATGAGTTCTTGAGTCTCGAGCAAGGTAGGATGACGGTTAACGCATATGAGGCTAAGTTTCGTGCTTTATCAAGGTATGCCACCCAACTTTGTTTCAGTCCACAAGAGCGGATTCGCCGTTTCGTGAAGGGGTTGAGGTCAGAATTGCGGATTTCAGCCTTACAGGTAGCGGCTACGGCAACATCCTTCCAAGAGGTGGTAGACTTTGTGATAGAGGTGGAAGGAGTGAAGCCAGATGACTTCACCACGACATCGACATCAAAAAGGTTTCGAAGGGGAGGAGAGTTTAATGGTTCTCACTCTAGAGGACAGAGCTCCGGAGGTTACTCAAGTCGACCAATTCAGTCTTCACTACAGACTGTAGTTGGGGGTCCACCTCAGAACGGTCAAAACTACTCCGAGAGACCTATGCATGAACCCCGAGAGTGTTATGGATGTGGGCAGGTTGGACACATTAAGAGGTATTGTCCAAACCAGAGTTACAGAACCCCACTAGCTAGAGGTAGAGGTGGTCATAGTAGAGGTCGTTTTTCTAGAGGACGTGGTGGTCGAGGTAATGGTGGTCACCACAACAGCAGAGGTGATGGGCAAATTGGAGCCACTATGACACAACATGGTAGGGGCAATGGACAGACAAACGATAGGGCCCATTGTTACGCTTTCCCTGGGAGATCTGAAGCGGAGGCGTCTGATGCTGTTATCACAGGTAATCTTTTGGTTTGTGATTGCATGGCATCTGTATTATTTGACCCTGGCTCCACGTTTTCATATGTATCTTCATCATTTGCTAATGGTCTAAATTTACATTGTGAATTACTTGATATGCCTATTGTGTTCTACTCCGGTGGGTGAGTCTGTGGTAGTTGAAAAGGTATATAGGTCTTGTTTGGTGAACTTTGTGGGGAGCAACACTTATGTAGATTTGGTTATTTAGAAATGGGTGATTTTGATGTAATTCTGGGTATGACTTGGCTTTCTCCAAATTTTGCGATCTTGGATTGTAATGCTAAAACTGTGACATTAGCCAAGCCTGGGACAGATCCATTAGTGTGGGAGGATGACTACACTTCCAATCCGGTGCGAATCATCTCATTTCTTCGTGCTAAGAAAATGGTTAGTAAAGGGTGTTTAGCCTTTTTGGCCCATCTCAAGGATGACACTACCCAAGTACCTTCGATTGAGTCAGTTTCGGTAGTCCGTGAGTTTTTGGATGTGTTCCCTGCAGACCTTCCTGGCATGCCACCGGATAGGGATATTGACTTCTGTATCGATCTTGAACCGGGCACTCGCCCCATTTCTATACCCCCTTATAGAATGGCTCCCGCAGAGTTAAGAGAGTTAAAGGCTCAACTTCAAGAGTTGTTGAGCAAAGGCTTCATTAGACCAAGTGCATCTCCTTGGGGTGCTCCGGTTTTGTTTGTGAAGAAGAAGGATGGGAGTTTTCGGATGTGCATAGACTATAGACAGTTGAACAAGGTAACTATTAAGAACAAGTATCCTCTTCCTCGCATTGATGACTTGTTCGATCAGTTACAAGGTGCTTGTGTCTTCTCTAAAATTGACTTGAGATCCGGTTATCATCAATTGAAAATATGGGCAACGGATGTGCCAAAGACTGCTTTTCGGACTAGGTATGGGCATTATGAATTTGTAGTGATGTCCTTTGGTCTTAAAAATGCCCCGCTGCTTTCATGAGCTTGATGAATGGGATATTTAAGCCGTATTTGGATCTCTTTGTGATCGTATTTATAGATGATATACTGGTATATTCTAAAAGTAAGGAGGAACATGAGGACAATTTGAGAATTGTATTGGAAATGTTGAGGGAGAGAAAGCTTTATGCCAAGTTCTCTAAGTGTGAGTTTTTGTTAGATGCGGTGTCCTTCTTGGGCCAAGTGGTTTCTTAGGATGGGGTGATGGTGGATCCTTCTAAGATTGAGACAGTGAAGAATTGGGTAAGACCCACTAATGTATCAAAAATACGGAGTTTTGTTGGGTTAGCTAGCTACTACCGCCGCTTTGTCAAGGGATTCTCTTCTATTGCTTCCCAATTGACGAACTTGACTAAGCAGAATGTTCCATTTGTATGGTCAGATGAATGTGAGGAAAGCTTTCAGAAGCTTAAGACTCTGTTGACTACCGCACCAATCCTCACCTTGCCGGTGGAAGGTAAGAACTTCATTGTCTATTGTGATGCATCCTATTCGGGTTTGGGTGCAGTGCTAATGCAAGAGAAGAATGTGATCGCTTATGCTTCAAGATAATTAAAAGTGCATGAACGTAACTATCCAACTCATGACTTGGAATTGGCCGCGGTGGTGTTTGCATTAAAACAATGGAGACACTATTTATATGGGATTAAGTGTGAAGTCTATACGGATCATCGTAGCCTTCAGTATGTCTTTACTCAGAAAGATTTGAACTTGAGACAGAGGAGATGGATGGAACTACTGAAGGACTACGACATCACTATTTTGTATCATCCGGGGAAGGCGAATGTTGTAGCGGATGCTTTGAGTAGAAAGGCGGGAAGCATGGGAAGTCTAGCTCATTTGTAAGCTTCTAGACGCCCATTGGCTAGAGAAGTGCAGACTTTGGCTAATGACCTCATGAGGTTAGAAGTAAATGAGAAGGGAGGATTGTTAGCTTGTGTGGAGGCAAGATCCTCCTTCCTTGACAAGATTAAGGAAAAGCAGTTTGATGATGAGAAATTGATCCGGATTCGAGATAAAGTGTTGCAAGGAGAGGCTAAAGAAGCAACAATTGATGAGGAAGGTGTTTTGAGAATTAAGGGAAGGGTATGTGTACCCCGCGTCGATAATCTGATCAACACTATTCTGACAGAAGCTCATAGTACAAGGTATTCTATACATCCGGGTGCAACCAAGATGTATCGTGACCTAAAGCAACACTTTTGGTGGAGTAGAATGAATCATGATGTTGTTGACTTCATTGCCAAATGTCCAAACTGTCAACAAGTAAAGTATGAACACCAGAGGCCCGGAGGAACACTTCAGAGAATGCCCATTTCTGAATGGAATTGGGAGAGAATCGCAATGGACTTTGTGGTTGGCCTTCCAAAGACAATGGGTAAGTATGACTCCATTTGGGTGATTGTTGATAGGTTAACTAAGTCCGCTCATTTCATTCCGGTCAAGGTGACCTACAATGCAGAGAAGTTAGCCAAAATCTACATCTCAGAAATTGTTTGCTTGCATGGAGTTCCACTATCCATCATATCAGATAGAGGTACGCAGTTTACTTCTAAGTTTTGGAAAACATTGCATGCTGAATTGGGTACTAGGTTGGACCTTAGCACCGCGTTCCATCCTCAGACCGATGGTCAGTCTAAGCGAACGATTAAAGTATTAGAGGATATGCTTCGTGCTTGTGTGATAGAGTTTGGTGGCCATTGGAATAGCTTCTTACCTTTGGCAGAGTTTTCATACAATAATAGCTATCACTCCAGTATTGATATGGCCCCATTTGAAGCATTGTATGGGAGGAGGTGTAGATCTCCCATTGGTTGGTTCGATGCATTTGAGGTTAGACCTTGGGGTACTGACCTCTTGAGGGATTCGTTAGATAAGGTGAAGGGCATTCAAGAAAAGCTTCTAGCGGCGCAAAGTAGACAAAAGGAGTATGCCGATCGAAAGGTTAGAGACTTGGAGTTCATGGAGGGTGAACAAGTCTTGTTGAAAGTTTCACCCATGAAAGGGGTGATGCGGTTTGGAAAAAAAGGTAAGCTAAGTCCAAGATATATCGGACCATTCGAGGTACTAAAGCGAATAGGGGAGGTGGCTTATGAATTAGCCTTGCCCCCAGGGCTGTCCGGAGTGCATCCGGTATTCCACGTATCCATGTTGAAAAGATACAACGGAGATGGAAACTACATCATCCGTTGGGACTCAGTTTTGCTTGATGAGAATTTGACTTACGAAGAAGACCGGTTACTATATTAGATAGAGAAGTTCGCAAGTTGAGGTCGAGAGAGATTGCATCCATCAAAGTTCAATGGAAGAATCGACCGATTGAAGAAGCTACTTGGGGGAAGGAGGCAGATATGCAAGAAAAATACCCACATCTGTTTACAGATTCAGGTACTCCTTTTCGCCATTGTTTTTCTTCTTTTGATCGTTCGGGGACGAACGATGGGTAAATTGGTATCTATTGTAACGACCTGTTTAGTCGTTTTGAGCAGCAGATTTTAATTCTCGAAAAACTGGCCAAGACCACGGGCACTGCGACGGACCGTCACAGGCACGACGGCCCGTCGAGGGTGCATCATTTCAGCATACTTAGAATTCTGAAATTGGACACTGAAAATCGACTCTCTGTAAATTGTGACGTACCTGCAGGACGTGCCGTCACATCCACGACGAACCGTCGTGAGTTCCCGTTGCAAAACACTTCAACTTTTGAGAAGTTGGTACAAGAAACGAGTTTCTGACCGTCAGGACGGAGGTGCAGGACGGACCGTCACTGGTGTGACGGGCCGTCACAGTTCACCTGGATTTTGGGAGGCTGCGACGACCATCGTGACGGACCGTCGCAGGCACGACGGCCCGTCACAGGTTGCGCAAATCCCAGGCAGAATAGGATTCCTCTACACGTTTTAAGGGTCGTTTTGGACTATTCTTTCCTTAATTATAAAGATTGAGGGTTAATATTAATAAGTCTAATTACTTGGGGGTTAAATAAGGTAACCTTAAGTTAATTAGTGGGTTTTATTGTCCTCTTTCACACTTAATTATATGTTAATTAGGGTAAAAGAAAGAGGGTTTGAACAAAAGAAAACAGAAAGAACAAAGAGAAAGAGGGATTGAACGAGAGAGGAGAAACGAAGAGGAATAACACAAACTTGGGAATTTCTTGCTTGATCACTAGTCTTCGGTGGAGGTAGGTTATGGTTATTTTCATGCTACTTGTAGTAAACTCTTAATAGTGAATGCTATGTGTTGATAGTCTTGTAAACCCTACTATGTGCTTAATTGTAAGCTTGTATGAATATGAATATATAATATATATAATATATAATATATGTGATTATATGAGCATGATGAAGTTTTGAATCCCAAATCTTGAAAGAAACCCTAATTCACTTGTTGATGATGATGCCTTAGTGTAAAAGAAGGCTTGATAAATTATATAATGAGATTGATGATGCGTTAGTATGAAAGAAGGCTTGATGAATTAGGGGATCGGGTGCCACGTTCTGGTACCAGGATAGAATGAATATGAGGATCGGAGTGTCACGTTCCGACACCAAGATAGAATATGGATCGGGTGCCACGTTCCGGTACCAGGATAGAATGAATATGAGGATCGGAGTGTCACGTTCCGACACCAGGATAGAATATGGATCGGGTGCCACGTTCCGGTACCAGGATAGAATGAATATGAGGATCGGAGTGTCACGTTCCGACACCAGGATAGTAAATGTATCGGGTGCCACGTTCCGGTACCAGGATAGTATATAAGGATCGGAGTGCCACGTTCCGGCACCAGGATAGAAATAGAGGAGCGGAGTGTCACGTACCGACACAAGAGGAAGAAAGATAATGAATCTTGAAAGATAATGAATATACTCAATCTAATGAACTTAATTCCCAAATGAGTATGGTATTGAGGCTTGAGTCCTCATGTGTGAACTCGGTTGTAGTTATTGATGAATTCATGTTGTTATTGCTACATGTTGAGAATTGTAGTTGATTTACATTATTATTGATATATACTATTCCTATTTTGAGTTGGCCGATGATATCTACTCAGTACTTGTGGTTTTACTGACCCCCTACTTTTATGTTTTCTTCTTTGTTATTTGTGTAATGCAGCAAACGTTCCGTCAACTTCAACTCAACAGTAGATCTAGCCAGTCTTCACTTCATCGGAAATTCAGGGTGAGCTAATGCGTCTAGCTTGGACTGGGTCTTCTTCTTCAAGTCTTGATGCCTTGAACTTCCGGCATGGACTAGCTAGTATTTGTTTTAGCTTCTTAGACGTTTTAGTTTAGCAATTTGAGATAGATGTTCTTGTGGTGATGACTTCCAGATTTTGGGGATATTAATAATAGTTTGAATTGTTTTATTAATGA
>JAKWJD010000696.1:0-18064 GCA_027705065.1 Solanum peruvianum
ATTAATACTAATACAAGGCATATCCAATACAACATCACGACTTAGTCACAATTAACCATAATTTGAATTAAAGAATATGGATCACAAGACTTACCAAGTCTCCTTCATAATTCATCAAGGTCTTACCATCAAACCTTATTCCAACACAATAAGGGTATAAAATTATCACAATTAAATGACCTACATGATAACAAGGTTAAAAGAATCACTATATTAAAATTCAATACTAGTTCATGGCATTAGACATGATACCTAGGTCAATTCACAACATACTTCGTAACCTAGATACTCTTCTCAAGAACTAGAATTATAGGACTATAATTCATCCTTTTATATTCATGATTGATACCATAACATCATATAGTAGTAATTCAATCAATAACAAAGTCTATTGAACAAAAATTACACAATTCATATCAAGATCATAACCTAGGGTTAAGGGGTGAAGGTCATCTTCTACAAACTAGACCAAATCATCAAGATATATCAAAATTAAGTTAGAATACATGTTAATATATTCATAATATGCAAATAAATCATAAACAAATTAATTCAACATCAAATTCGTAGTTGATGAAAACCCACTTGAAAACCAAACTCTTGATACCAATATGATGGAACCCTTTGAAAAAAGAGGTCTTAAAGGTGAAAGAGATAACATACATTACTAATTTATGAGGATTGATGGAGGAAAATGAGCCTTTTTATACCTTGAATCCACCTCTATCTTGGTACTCAATTGGGGGTTTCTTTGAGAGAGAAAGAAGAGAGAAGGAGGACAATTTTGGGATTTTGAGTTATGAGAGTTTTAGTTAGTCTTAATTAGGTTATGACATTATATAGGGTGTTTAATAAGATAATTATATCTCCCTAATCCTCCAAATAATTAACTAACCCTTTAATTAATCAATTGGAACCAACTTAAAACGGTCCATTTATGAGTCGACGACAACTTCCCCTTCTGTGCTGCACTTTGTTGATAAGTTCATAGAGTGGTCCAAGTGGACCATTAGACAAAATGGACAAGTGTTGGTCGATGGATGGTATAAGGAAAAATTTAGTGGTGGATAGTTGATACAGTAGTAATGCATTAAGTTGAGAAGTGTATCCCGAAGGTTCTAAGTGAGGATTAGTGATTTTATCTTAAGGTATGAAGGAATGGATAGACACTAGAATGACAAATTTATTGGTACAGGAAGTCTTAAATAGTATACTTGTGGGAATGTGTCGGTACTTTGAATTTGATTGGCATAAATGAGTTTGTGGTGTCATATTGATGAAAATATTGACATTATGGTGATGACAAAAGCTAATTGAGCATGATAATAATAAAATTTTGTGATGTATTTTGATTGAGATGCAACTAGTATGGTAAGGGAAGTAGATCAAGTTAAGAATGAGGCTAGAGTGAAAATAAACCCTTCATATTGCTTAACCATGTGCCTACATGGAATGTGTCCAAGTTCTACCATTGAAAATTAGAAAATCCTCCATTAGAGTAGGTTACAACTCAGGATTCCACGCTTAGCTACCATGGTATTGTCATTTATTGCGTATTCTCATCATATGGGATACCTACTAGTGTTGGAGAAGTTCTATGAAGTTTAGATGGTGGTATGGGATGCTATCTACACATTGTACAATAGGTTTGAAGATGTTAGTGAGTGAGTCCCTAGGTCTTCTCTAAGACTACACCCATGCAGGACGGCCGTCAACCCACCTACGGTCTATAGGTGGGGGCGTGGGTAGGCACGTACAATTTATGAACTATTTCGGCCAAGCCAAGGGTGGTTTGGTAAATTCCACTAAATTTGAGGACGGCTATCTTATGTTATTTAAGGTATGGTAAGTTATTTTAAACACTAAAACCTAGAATTTGAGTTCATTCTTCATAGCTCAAAACCATTCCCGCACAAAAGTTCTCTAAAAAATCCATGGAAGCTTAAAGTCAAATTGGAGCTTGGATTGAAAGTTCCCATTGCTTTCTTTTTCCATTTTGTGGTCTTATCAATACTCTGTTATGGTGAATCTTTTTTTATAGTTATATTCCTCTCTAGAACAAATTCCCAAATAGTGATCAAGTTTCGAAATGATGATCGAAACCCTAATTGTTCCTCAAAGTCATGGATTCTTGCATCAAATTGTTACAAACGAATTGTTATGATTATGTGATGATTTAATTGATGATTTCAAGTGAAAAACTCTATGAATCCATGATCTCTCAAGTATCTTAATTTAGGCTTGTAAGCCGAATTTGATAATTGTGATTGTTTATGGATATAATTGTATTTAGATTGCTTCATAGAATTGATTCTTGTTGTTATGTATCTCTATATATGATGAATTGTGGATGTAAGAATGAGTTGGTGATATTGATCTTATGGGCATGATGATGGGTAAGTTCCCTTGTTATTATTGGAAGTATTAGAAGTTGATTAATGGTGAATTGTGATATTAGAGAATGGTGAGTTGATTCAATTTCTTAGTATAGTAGGATTGCTTTGTATGGTTTGATCCACTTCTAGTGGAGGTTCTTACTTTTTCTTCTTATTATGATTGTGGTCATAATGAATCTATGATATGAACTGAAGGTTGGTTATGGTGTTATGTTGAAGATAGGCATATTGTGAATTTGCTATATGATGTTAAGATGAACTTGTACAAAGCTATGTGATATTGTGAATGAAAGCATGTTTCCTCTGAATGTTGGCATATGATGATGATAGCTATGAAGAGTCTCGACATATTGATATGGTGTCTTGTTTAGGTAGACCTAGTTGTCCCTACTTGATACATGAATGATAAATGAGGTGTTATAGAGTCTGTCTTTAACAGGTTGACCTAGGAATGGTGCCCCTTCTTAGTATTTCTAGAACCCTAAGTGAATGTGAAAACCTTTAATATGAAAAGAAGGTTTATAATGAAGTGAATTGGATAGACATGCATGGTACCCGTTTCATGAATGAACTATTTTAATGAACCTTGATTGGTAGACCCTTGTGGATCCATTCTTAATAGTGGTATTATGAGTTTGTAGGACTTAGAGATTGTACCTTCTCAACTACTCTTATGTGAATGAATTTTTTGTATGAGACAAAGGAAAAGCACCGAGTGGATATGCTTAAGCTAGTAGCTCTACTTGAAGTATGATAATAGAGTACAAAGAAGTCTTTTGACATATCTTAAACCATGTGCCTACATGGGATGTGTCTTTGTTCTTATGAAATCGTATTCCATACCTAGATAATATGGTCTATGTCGGTTAGGACCTATCCTCATCTTGTGGAGTATAAACTTTAGATATTGGAGAAAATCTACAACGTGTAGGTAGTAGAATCACATGTTATCTACAGGTGGCATGAGTAGGATTTGAAGGTACTAGAGTGGTTACCTAGGTCTTCAAGGAACATTATGTGAAGTCCTTTCGATGTATGAATGTGTCCTTTATTATATCTAGTAATGAATGTTGAGTTGTTGGGTTGGGTTGAAAAGGAAATATCCTAACTTAGGGTTATCTTGAGTATCATCAAGGTGTGCCCGAAGGGGTTGTATGGGCGTCCGCTTCATGTCTTACTTATGTGGGTCGTACGATAACCTTATGTAGAGTGTCTAAAAATGGGTTACTCAATGAATAAGGTCATATATTGTGAATTATGGGAGTATTGTGTTGTATGTTGATGATTGACTTGTATTATGTCTTTTATACTTTGTTTATGAGACTTTATCAAAATAAATGAAAAGTGTATTTCAACTAAAGTGTCCGTTTTTACATGATTTCTTTCATGGTCATCATACTTAGTGCTTAATTGTACTAAATCCATATTTTCCTCTATTTCTACAAAGTGTAGGTGTGGACAAGTAAGGTGATCTCTAGAAGTTGAAGCTTGGGACTTAGATATTTTCTCAAGATTTGGGTATGTACTCATATGCCGAGGACAAGACTTATTGTTCTAGTTTCTTTTCCATTTAGACCTTTGTATACGACATTGTAATTTTCTTTCAGTGTAAGGGTTGTGTCCCTATTTTGAGATTCTAAAAGTTTGGGTCCACTTCTTTTGAAAGTGTTTGCTTTTAAGTCTTATGATTACTAAAACATATTTTTAAATTTCCGCACTATTTTATGACAATGCGATGAATGAATGCTATGAGATTGTATAAGAACTTCGATTCGAGTTCGCCCTGTTACGACTAAGGGGAAATCCTGGGTTTTTACACATGTGGAGAAAATCTTGAACTCAAGAACAAGTGACATTCTCCTATGAAGTTGTATATAGTTGTAGCCTATCTCTATGACTAGGTAACCATTTATTGCGCAACATACGAATAACCCTATTATATTAGTTGCATCAAGATGATACAAGTGGTGCAAATGCAACTATAGATGAGACCTTACAAGTAACACGTTAACTATTACAAACCTTTCTCTGAATTTTGATAACATGAGACCTTTCTTTAGAAATTTCTTTTTAGATGATGCTGGTGTTGGACTTTTGGAAACCATTGACATTAACTACGGTAGGAATAATATCGACGAAATAAATTTTAATAATCCGAATGTTCATGACGTAAGCTAGAGCCTCACTTGATGAACTAAACTTTAGAACACTGTTTCTAAGCCTAATATATTGTTTATAATCCATTTAGAATGTTTTAGAGTCAAGGCGTCAAGAAACATCCATGACGTTGGAAACTAACTAAATCAAACTAGTTGACGTCTCTATGTTTGGTTAAGATTTGGGATGGACATATGAAGTCTAATAGGATTAAAAAGACATTTGACAGGTAAAATATAATAAAAAGGGTCCAAACATTCAGTAATGACTGCCCAAGGACCGCCCTAAGGGTCCGTGAGGAGGACCCAAACCTTGGCGAGGAAGCTGCCAAAGCAGGTTGTGGTAGCCAAGAATTGAAGGTCTTGCGTGACGCACAACTGACACATGGGGTAGCAAAATTTTCCTTGGAATGCGTGCATTTCATAAGGTCCACTTCCTCAACCTGGATTTCAAAAATAAAATCTGAAATTAGCCCCGCGATGCGCAACCACTGACCAGATTCATTAAAATCATATTTTAAGCATTTTGACTTCACAAAAAGACCAAATTAAGTGAGGGGTGTTTTGGGTAATTTAGGGGGTGATTATAAATAGCCTAAGGGTCAGTTTTATGTCATTTTTCACTCACCTAAAAAAAATTCCCAAAACAAAACCTAAAAGCTCTCATCTCTCTATACATTCTCTATCCTTAAATCCTCATTGAAGGAAGAAGAAAGCTTGAAGAAGAAGGAGAATTAATTAAGGATTTCAGTTGAATTTCTTGGATTAATCTTTGTTGAGGTATGCATTCTTCACAATTTGAATTCCTTTCCCCAAGAGGTCCTCTCAAAGTTGATTTCTTAAACACCCAATTCCAAGGGTTTTCTATTCTAATGAGTTTTCTTCCAATGTTCAAATTGAGAGTTAATTATGATTAATTGTTATTGACTATGACTAATTATGAGTTGATTGTTTGGTAATTGATGTTAATTGATGGAATTTCATGTAGATCATGTCCTTTCCCCAAATTTCCCAAATGTTTGATCTTGCTTATGAATTTATTCTAATGGAAGAATGTATTTATTGTTAGACTTGTTTTATCTATTCAAATTCATTCATGGACTACCTAGGGTAAAGTATTATTGAGATTGGATCCATTTATTGACGAATTCATGATGAACCCTTTTCCCCTAACCCTTGGTTATGAATCAAAATTAATTGGGATATTTATGATGCAGTTGAATTCATTATTGTGTTAATTACTATTGTGTGATGATATTATACCCTTATTGGGTTATGTGGGATGTTTGATGGAAAAATCTTGATGATGGCTTGTTAAGAGATTGAAGTAAGCTTTGTGATCTCATTCCTTTACTTCAATTATGATAACTTCTGTTTAGTTATAAAGTTATATTGAAGTATACCTAATGATAAGATTTCTTAGGGTTTGTATGATGTTGAATATGGCTTCTGATTTGTTGGCTAAGATTTAGTGATATAAAGATAGTGAGGACTTACATATGTGCCTTATCATAATGTGATTATGTAGATGTGATAACCTCACATGTGTGAATTGTAATGAAAGGACAATACTCATACAATTTCTATTCAGCTATGATGATGACTATATAA
The DNA here is from genome assembly GCA_027705065.1 of Solanum peruvianum. Lineage (NCBI taxonomy): Eukaryota > Viridiplantae > Streptophyta > Magnoliopsida > Solanales > Solanaceae > Solanum > Solanum peruvianum. The sequence goes on from JAKWJD010000696.1 coordinate 6,164, forward strand.
AGGGTAGACCCTATGACATAAGCTAGGTTATTATTAATAAAGGATTAAAGAGATCTCAAAAGGGACTTTTTCTTAGCACCGAGTGAACTTTAAGATGAGGGGTGGTGCCTTCCCAAGGAGGGAAGGTAGATTCACCATAGTCCTGACGATGTGGATAGCCTCATAGACCAAAAAGGGCATAGAGTGATATTTCCATAATAACCCCCAAGATCCCTAAAATATGTTGCCACCATAGGAATTCTAGCTAGTGGATCCACCTAGATGCTATGTTCACGTTTGGTACTACGTTAGCTGGTAGACCACGTTCCATCGATGTAAGGTTTTACAACATCGCATTCCATACTTAGCTCTTGTGGTCTATGTTGGTTGAGGAAAGTGTTCCCGAAAGTAAAATGAAGTAATGAAGTAAACACTAACTAGGTTGACTTAAGAGGTTTGACTTAGCCAAGGTAGGGGATGAGACTCTACCTATGCCTTACACTATTTTGCCTTGAGGGAAGCCTTATGAAGTTGTTCTTATGGTCTCATAAACTGACTATTATGTATAGGTCGACCTTACATGTTATTGATTCTTTATGATGTTAGTTTCACATATGAATATGTTGGTCTATGTTTCTAAAGTATGAGGAGAATTACTCTTGATGCTATGTTATGTGAAGTTAGGCATTAATTATGGTCCTTTGTTTGGTTTACTTGATTGAGTAGGGTTATGTGGCTTTACTTGGTCATTGCACTTATAGATTTAAATGATGTATATATGGGTAAGGGTCTCAATTATATTATTATGTTACAATCTCTTATATATGTTGTCGTGACTATACTTGATGATGTTGGTCTTGTGTTGTATATAGTCTTGATTTAAGAGTTATGTATTTATTGGCTTATATGGGTTCTTGGATGTGCACAAGGATTTTTAAAGGTAATTAGTATGTTCTGAAAAAATGTCCTCTTTAGCATAATTTCAATTGTTTTATGTGCATATACTTATACTTAGTACAAGTGTGAACTAACCCATGTGTTATGTTTACTACAATATGTAGGGTCAGACCGTTGATCTTATAGAAGGCCTTTGAAGACTACTTGAATATTCCACAAGTGTTCGGAAGGTCCTCACCTTCCGATGACAATGCCATAATCAAGCTAGTGATGTTTTTCTGGTTATAAGACTTTTAGTTCTTTCCTTTTTCATTTGGAGACGATTGTTATATAAGCCTATATGTGACTCTTGGTCGTAATGAAGTATAGGTTAAGCCCAATTGTTGTATTTGTTTTAGATGGTTCTAAGATGAGACATATTATAGCCTTCCTATGAGATTATTTTCCTATACTATGTATGTGAAATAAAAGTTGAAGCCTATGTAGTGCTTCCTATTGCAAGGAGTCTAAGTAAACTCCCTATAATATATAGATTATGTGTAAGCGAGAGGTCTAAGTAAATCTCAATGTAGAAGTAAATAAAAAGTTTTAGACTTTCCACAATTTTAACCTATGAAATGTAATGACGAATGCTTAGAGGTTAGTCTTAGTCCTTTTCGAGTACGACGACATGGCTACTTGATACGCTCAAACTTACTTCTCAAATAAGAAGTAAAGCGGTCGTGTCAAGTAAATAATCCAACTAGTGAGGTTGGGATCGTTCCCACAAGGAAAATAGTCTAGACTTAACTTCAATCTATTATTACCTTCGTTTAGTCAATGACTTCCTTGGAAAGTAAAAACAATAAAAGGGGGGTTTCTATTTCTAAATGAATGAAAATAACTAACGAAATTGAAAGAGACACTTAACTGCTTTGAATGTTGGAATTTAATCGATTAATCAAAGTAACTAGGGTTTTACGTGTTCCCCACAGGTTCATAACTTGACAATTCTAACTATAACAATTTTTTCCTAGTATCTTGCATGCAAAGTGATAAGTTATGTATTTCTAAATCCTTGTTCCTGCATCTAGAAAATCTCACTCCGCACCTTGGTCCGTCTACGTATGTTGCTATCTTAACCCTTATCTTTACCTCATATTAAGCACCGTATTCGATATTTGACTATGTTATTACCTCGTACCAATCAATACTAGCCTATTAGATAGTATACAATAAATCTATGTTGATAATTCTTTTCCTATTATCTACCTCTTTGGTCCGGCAAGTTGCATTAAGGCGAGTTCTAACGTTGTCCATCCGTTACAAAGACTTCTAAGCGAAAGAATTATTAATATATGCAAGACACTATTCTAGAATTGTTATTTTAGTTAGGTTTTATCTCATTATTTGCCTATGGTTACCACAACCCTAGTTATGGAGTTTAGTTACTCATAGTCATAAACACAATATTCAAATATATTAGATAAGAATTCATGTACTTACTTCAATGAGAAACAGTAAAGTTCGAAAGTTTGCTTGATTAATCACAAAAATTCACCAATAATCACTTGCAAGAATCTCAAAGTAATCAATAATCTCACAAAAAGTCTAATGATAATCAAAAGGTATCTAACAATACGGATTCTAATAATGATCCAGAGTCTAACATTACGGAGTCTAACCATAAGAGTCTAACAATACGGAGTCTAACAATACGGAGTCTAACCTCAAAAACGAGGTTTTTCGAACTATTTATAGAAAATAAAAACCTAATTAAACAAGGATTCTAATTGCTGGAAATCTGTCAAAACGCGGCTAGGTCGACAGACCTCGTGACGGATCATCGTGGTCACGACGGACTGTCATGGACTCCGTCGTCCCATACTTGTGCAATTTCTTCTGCTGCTCTCTTCATTACCCTCGACGACAAGTATGATGGACCGTCATAGGCACAACGGTCCGTCGAGGGTCTCGTTCCAAAATACTTCAACTCTTGGAATATGGGTACTGGGATTACTTCTCTGAACTTCATGACGAACCTGCAGGACAGACCGTCATAGACACGACGGACCGTCATGGATTCCATAACCCCACACTTGGTCAGACTTCCCCATCTTCCTTCAGCAGCTGCACTACGCTGCCACCTACGGACCGTCACAAGCACGACGGACCGTCATAAGCTCCGTAGGTGGTCTCTTCTGCATTCTTTGCTCAACATCTCCGCATTCATCTTTGGACAGATTTCCTGCAAAATAAAGAGAAACTTATATAAAAATTAGCACAAAAAGGCTTTTGGACACACTAAACTTAAGGAAAAAGTATTAATAATACCGTGAAACCACGGTATATCAACACCCTCAACTTAAATTCGTTGTTTGTCCTCAAGTGATGCACTATGACGCAATACAAAATCTTTGTACAATAGTATCCATGTTTTATCTTTGCAATCATTTGGCTATCAATCCCGACTAATCTCATCATCTATGCATGCTATCACTATTAGGCTTGATTTATGTGGATCAGAGCATGACACAGACTCACCATGCACTAACACCTATCCTCTTCAATTTCTCACCGAGGTGCTAACAATTCCTGTATTGCAACTAGTGTCCTCACTTTAAAACAAAATCCTCATTTTTGACACAATGATTTCAGTTTGAGTATAAGGATTACTTTTCAACACTCGCTCTCAGAATAAAGTCACACTCATTCATACCTATTGCCATAAGCTTGCCCTTCTTTTCACTGCCTTAAGTTCGCTATACAACCCTTAGGATCACGATAGGACTTTCTTAGCTTGTAACATAGGCTCAGGGTCAGGTAGGGTATATTTAGGTATACTTTCGTGAATTTTTGCCCTCCTTGACATATCGGCTAAACCTACCACTTTCTATCAATTTATCTCGCCCAATTTTTCATATTCTTTCACCTTGCTATTTTCTCTTCTTTCTTCATTTGTGTAAGTGACTCTCTTCTTTTCTTGCTTGTATTTCTTGTATATTTTTCTTTTTCTTTACTTATCTTTCAACTAATTCTTGTGTCACTTTACTTTTGTTCTTTCTCTCTCTTTGTTCTTTCAACCCCACTTTCTAGAGCATTCCTCATAGTAGCCACCCTCAACTCATGACTTTGCCATGAGTCAAAGTACACAATACCCAAAGTTGGGCAAGGGCCATAATGAAGGTTTTTTACTGCATTAGCCACCCTCAACTTATGCTTTTGGCATAAGTTGAGGTGCACATGTCCAAGGAGGGACCAGGGCCAACACGTTGTTCCCAGAAAAGATCAGTTGGGGTGAAAAAGAAAGGTCTAATTTAAGCTCAGATCATTTGGATCAAAGAAGGATATATTTCATTAGGTTTTCTTTTATTTAGGCTAAAAATGGGCTACATTGAATAAGGGCCTATGATCCTTTCCTAATTGTCTATTACAACTTACTTTTAGCAGGACTAACCTGGCAAGTTCTAGCTCAGTACAAATAGTGGACTATTTAAATCTTCCTCACAATCACTTGACATCTCATCACTCTACCAGATTATCAGAAACCTAGTTCGAATTTTAGACTTAGGGTAATGCAATGTTGTACCTCTATGTCATGCTTAAAGCCACACAATTATCAATTACTATGCCTAGTCATGCATCATTTCCAATTTATCAGGATATCATTTTAGCCATCATGCTCCAGAATTAAACTATGTAAAAAAGATATAGACATGCCGGTTCAACAGAAAAAGTAATCAGTCTTTTGGGGAAAAAGAAAACAGGCAAGAAAACCCCAAAAGAGGATAGTGAATTGGGCTACTCAGACTTTACCCTAACACTCACTTTCCATTTACCCCACCCCCAACAAAAAAACATGCAATTTTCCCCAATGCATAAAAAATTAAATAATCGAGTGGTAGGTGAAGCAAACCTGTGGCGCAAAGCTTAGTCGATCAGCAAGCTGGTGGGTCCGATTCCTCGGAATCCATGTCCTCTGCAACCCGGACACCCTCAGTCGTGTCCTCAGAAACAACCGCACTATCAGCAGTGCCTCCCTCTATCTCCACAGTTCAGGAGCTAGACGTCCCAACGGCTAACTCTTCTGCTCTCATCTAGTGTGCCGTCTCCTCAGCAAGTGAGGATATCCTCGCAACCTCCATCTCGGGGCGCTCCTTCTTCCGTGCTCGCGCCTCGTCCTCTTCTCGAGCCCTACGCCTCTTGGCATCTCTCGAGGGGGAGGTGGTGGAATCTCTGAGGTGGCGAATAGGGCCGCCAACATTGTGTCCTCAGCAGGCTCGAATGAAGGGGCCTCAGACTCCGACACCCTAGCCTCTAAGATCATTTCGATATCTGCACGAAGACTGTCGACCGCAGCCTGAAGAGTCGACACATCCACCGGAGGGGCTGGCCGGGCTAGCACCCTCAACTCAAAGGCATCCAAGCGCTGGTGAACCTCAACGATCTTCCGCTCTCTATACTGTACCATTATCCGCTCCAGGCGCTCTTCTGTCTTAGTAATGGACCTCTGCATCCATGGCTGGATATGATGCAGAAGTGTAGCCATTTGCGCCTCTAATTTTTGGACACTAGCAAGCGGGACCAACGCGGGTAGAGGGGCTGTGCGAGTGGAGCTTGGGGCAGTGCTACTACCCGGGATAGACTCGAACGGAGTAGTGTCAGTGGACGCCGCCTGCGTAGCTGTGCGGGCCTGGGCTACCGTCTCAGTAAGATCGTCAACAATTGGGGGCAGCTCTAGATGGGTCCCTCTACGTGGAGCCAACTCATTAGCCTCATATATGATGAGGCCGACATCAATAGTGCCCTTCGGGGTCTTGAGATGATCTACGTTCCATATAGGCACACCTGCGGACTTGCAGAGAGAAAAGATCATGCACGGGAAAGGGTAAGTAGTTGTGACCTTGAAAGCCCTCTCGTGCATGACTGCCTATGAAGCCACGCAAAATCCACCTCGAACCCAGCAATCATCGCCGCCATCAACACTGCTCGATCCCATGTAACGATATTATCAGTGGTTGTGGGGGAAAGGCAGTGGCGGACAATCAGCCACAAGAACTTCACCGTGAAAGTTAGGTTGGCCTTCTTGATGGCCCCCTTTGGCTCCGTCACGCAGTCGGCACCCTCTCCATTAACTGACAGGTGCAGGGCCATCCACCTCTTGGTGGTCTCTCTCATTGATGGCTGGCGAAAGAACTTGCCATCTTTAACAAGCTTCCATCGGTAGTCAAACTCGGCAGTGAGAGGGGTCCGAGTAGCATCAACACCCTCGCCGTATAGAAACCGGCAGATGGAAGGTATGGAAATGTCGACCTGAACGCCCCATACTCGGACCTGCTCCAGTGGGGCCTGTTTGGCGGAAGTAGCCCGCCTATCAATCTGTGATCGGAGAGTCGCTACGTAGGATGCGTAGAACTCTCAGACCATATCTTCACTGTAACGTCCCAACGGACGTGCTTTCCACTCCAGGCGATGCATGGTGAAGAGATTGTGGATCTCAGGCATCGTTGGGAGACTCCCTGTAAGGACCTGCCGCTCCAAGGTGAGTGTTCGAGTCATAACTCCTTTATCAGTCAAGAATTTGGCGTCGGAGTAGACTTGAAATTGCCCGTCGACACACCACCGGTTAGGCTGGACAGTATACGCTCAAACTTACTTCTCAAATAAGAAGTAAAGCGGTCGTGTCAAGTAAAAACCCAACTAGTGAGGTTGGGATCATTCCCACGAGGAAAATAGTGTAGAGTTAACTTCAATCTATTATTACCTTCGTTTAGTCAATGACTTCCTTGGAAAGTAAAAACAATAAAAGGGGGGTTTCTATTTCTAAATGAATCAAAATAACTAACGAAATTGAAAGAGACACTTAATAGCTTTGAATGTTGGAATTTAATCAATTAATCAAAGTAACTAGGGTTTGCGTCTTCCCCACAGGTTCATAACTTGACAATTCTAACTATAAAAATTCTTTCCTAGTATCTTGCATGCAAAGTGATAAGTTATGTATTTCTAAATGCTTGGTCCGGCATCTAGAAAATCTCACTCCGCACCTTGGTACGGCTACGTGTGTTGCTATCCTAACCCTTATCTCTACCTCATATTAAGCATCATATTCGATATTTGACTAAGTTATTACCTCGTACCAATCAATACTAGCTTATTAGATAGTATACACTAAATCTATGTTGATAATTCTTTTCCTATTATCTACCACCTCGGTCCGGCAAGTAGCATTAAGGCGAGTTCTAACGTTGGCCATCCGTTAAAAAGACTTCTAGGCGAAAGAATTATTAATACATGCAAGACACTGTTCTAGAATTGATATTTTAGTTAGGTTTTATCTCATTATTTGCCTATTGTTCCCACAACCCTAGTTAGGGAGTTTAGTTACTCATAGTCATAAACACAATATTCAAATATATTAGATAAGAATTCATGTACTTACTTCAATGAGAAAGAGTAAAATCCGAAAGTTTGCTCAATTAATCACCAAAATTCACCAATAATCACTTGCAAGAATCTCAAAGTAATCAATAATCTCACAAAAAGTCCAATGATAATCAAAAGGTATCTAACAATACGGAGTCTAATAATGATCCAGAGTCTAACAATACGGAGTCTAACCATACAGAGTCTAACAAAACGGAGTCTAACAATACGGAGTCTAACCTCAAAAACGAGGTTTTTCGAACTATTTATAGAAAATAAATACCTAATTAAACAAGGATTCTAATTGCTGGAAATCTGTCAAAATGTGGCTGGGTCGACGGACCTCGCGACGGATCGTCGTGGTCAACACGGACCGTCATGGACTCCGTCGTCCCATACTTGTGCAATTTCTTCTACTTCTATCTTCATTGCCCTCGATGGCAAGTATGACGGACCGTCATAGGCACAACAGTTCGTCGAGGGTCTCGTTCCAAAATACTTCAACTCTTGGAATATGGGTACTGGGATTACTTCTCTGAACTTCATGAGAGACCTGCAGGACGGACCGTCATTGACACGACGGACCGTCATGGACTCCGTAACCCCACACTTGGTCAGACTTCCCCATCTTCCTTCAGCAGCTGCACTACGCTGCCACCTACGGACCGTCACAAGCCAACGGACCGTCATAAGCTCCATAGGTGGTCTCTTCTGCATTTCTTCGCCAAAAATCTCCGCATTCATCTTTGGACAGACTTCCTGCAAAATAAAGAGAAAACTTATATAAAATTAGCACAAAAAGGCTTTTGACACACTAAACTTAAGGAAAAAGTATTAATACCGTGAAACTACGGTATATCAGTAGGCAATCTGCAAGGGGAGTCTTTGTGAGTCTCATTTGATTTATTAAACTAAGTCTCCTAAAAGAACGTAGTACTTAGGGTAGGTGCTAGTATGGGACGCTATCTATCCATTATACTAGGTAGGACCTTTCTAAAGGGGAGTCTTGATGCCAAGTCTTCTAAAAGAGTGTACTACTTAGGGTAGGTGGTGGTATGGGACATCATCTACTTATTGCACTAAGTAGATATTCCGAAAGGGAATTCTTTTTGTTTTGTTGTATGTTCTTCAATTGTATTTTTATTTATTGAGTGCTTGTTCTCCCGATGTGAGTATGCACAAAGGGAGTTAGTCATGAGGGTTGCTTTGGTGTGTATTGAAGTAGGCATATACATACTTCCTTCATGACCTACCTTAGTGAGTAATAGGAAGACCTTAGATAGGGAAACTTCAACGGAAATAACGATTATTTCCTCATTGGCAATACTTTGGAAGTTCACCACTTTGGAGTCTTTGAGTTCACTTTAATGTTCTAAATAGTTCACTATTAATTCAAAAAAAGGTTTACTGTAAAGTTTGGGAAGTTCTCTGTAAATGCCCCTCTTTGGTTGAAATTATGGAAATCCTTCTTTTAAGTGTTAAATGATGTTTCTTGTGTTGTTTTGCCTCTAAATTCTTAGATGTGTTAATTAATTGGAATAAAAATGTTATTTTATTAAAAATTCCCTTTTTGCATGTAACATACTTAGTACATTGTTTTGTACTAACCCCATGCTTTTTTATACTCTATAAGTATATGTTGGAAGCTTTTGATGGTTTGAAGGTGAAGCTTGGAAAATCTACTCTCTCAAGATTTGATATGTCATCATATATTCTAGGACATACTTCATTGTTTCCTATTTTATTATAAAGACTTATGATGTATTTTTGTTTTAATGCAAAGGGTCGTATCCGTAAGATATTATGTCGTGTCTTAAATTTGGCTTGTGACGATAAGATTCTCTAAATATTTATGAATGACTGGTTTTATTAAATGTTTTGCAATGTTTTAATTCCGCACTACTTTTCATGTCTTATGTATTGAACGATAGTTAAAGGGCTTGTACAACATCCCCAAGGGTCAAGTACTCCTTGCCATGAACTGAGGGTTCTCCCTAACTTCTAGGGGGTACTTTCGGGTTGTGATAGACTTGGTATCAGAGAATAAGGTCATGGGAAATATTTTATGGTCTAGAAAGTCTCACAAGCCTCATCTTGAAGTATCTTGGACATTTGTGTGAGTCGCGACTCATCCATGTACAAGAGGCTATAAGATAATAGAATTTTAACTTTCTTATCTATTCTAATGTCGTTCCTTAGAGTTGAGTTATATAAGGTTTCTTTTCTCAACTTCTTCTCTTTGTGTTTATATGACATGAATACGAGGACATCAACCGCTAGAAGGGAGGAGGGAGGTGTATCTAATGAGATAATCCATCCCCGTATTGGCCAAGTTCCTATTGTTGGCCTAGAGGAAGAGAATGAGGAAGTTCCCCTTTAAGAACCTCAAGTGCCTCCGGAACCCAAAGAGCCTCAAGTTCCTCCTATTCCTAAAGCTCCTTTTGTTAAGAGGCATATGACTAATTTGGAGTTGAGGTGTTCCCTAATGAACTTGACCCAACTAATGATGGCTCAAGCTCATGTCGTCAATAATCATTTTGTTTCTCAAGCTAACCAAGGATTTGGACCCCAATTTAATGCTAGTACTCCCGCCTCTAGAATTCGGGATTTCATAAGGATGAACCCTCCCACTTTTCATGGAACTAAGGTTGAGGAATATCCACAAGGATTCATAGATGAGTTTTTCAAAGTGGTAGATGCTATGGGTGTGACCCCTAGGGAGAAAGCGGAGTTAGCCGCTTACCAACTCAAAGATGTAGCTCAAGTGTGGTTTGAGCAATGTATAGTTGAGAGACCCTTAGAGGAGGTCTTGTTTATTGGGAGGAATTCAAAGGTCTTTCCTAGATAGGGTCTTTCCCTTAGCATGGAGGGAGAAGAGGATGGTTGAATTCATGAACCTTCGTCAAGGGGGAATGATTGTGCAAGAGTAGTCTCTCAAATTCACCCAAATCTCTAAGTATACCCCAACCATGATAGCCAACCCAAGGGATAAGATGAACAAATTTGTGATGGGAGTATCTAGCTTGGTGGAGAAAGTTTTTTGTATATCTATGATTCTTAATGACATGGATATCTCTAGACTCATGGTTTATACACAATAAATTGAAAAGTCCAAAATTAAGGAGATAAGGCAAGAGGGCAAGAGGCCTAGGTCAGATGATTCTAGTCACCAAAAGTATAATAAAAGAATCTATCACCAAGATTCTTCCATGAGAAATAAGGATAAGGTTCTAAAGCCAAAATCCCCAAGATGGTGGCCATACTTATGAGAGGACTAGGTGCCCTTGTGGGAAGCAACATTTGGGTAGGTGTCTTCGCAGAACATATGGTTGCTTTGCATGTGGAAATAAGGGACACAATATGAGGGACTTTCCTAAAATCAAAGAAAGAGGGAAAGAGTTCAATCAAGATTTCCTAGATCCTAATGCTCCAAAAATGAACCCTTCCTATGGAATGGGAGCTCGGAAGGATAACTAATTCGGAGTTGATAGTCCTATTAAGTCTTAACTATTTATAATTGTTTTTTTTATGTTATCAAATGAGTTATGTAGTTTTATACTTCATATGATCATGTCATCTTAATGAATTGCTCAAAGAATGAAATTTTGAAATTTTTAAGCATGTTGGCAATGAATCCAGTGAATGCTCACTGTAGGAATTATCAGTTTTGAAAAAAATTTCTTTGCCTTGAAGTGAAGTTTCAATGTGTTAAATTTTTTTTATATGATCATGTTTAATTTTGGAGAAGGAGTTTCTATAAAAAGAAGGTTAAGGGTGAGTTTTGAGGTTTGTGAAGTTTTCCTAAAAGTGCTTATGTTGCTAGTGTTTGAAAGTATTAAAATGTGCTCCTTGCTAGTTTATGCTTTGAATTTTAGTGTTTTTATCTTGATTTCAATGTGTTATATGATTCTAAGTGAATCCTTTATGTCCTTAAGGTTTTAGTGTCATTCGAGGACGAATGTTGTTCTAAGTGGGGGAGAATGTGACGCCCCAAAATGTACTAAGGTGAACTAGAGCCTCGTGAATGTATCTTGAGTTAATTTTGTTTTAAAATGTGTTAAATTAGTTTTTTTTAGGCAGTGAATGAAGTTTGGTTTTGTTTGAAGGTCAAACGACCAAGAACGTCCATGATGTTTGGAAGATGTGCCTCAGATAGCACTTGTGTGTCTTGATGTGTTTGAGTGAGTTTTATGTGTTCCTTTAAATAAAAAACTATGTGGGATTTCCCTAAGACGTATAAAACTTAGTTTAGGGGTTTAACGTTCGAGTATGACTCCATCTAGGACCCACGAGGGGCCCTAGAAGAGGACCCAAGACTTAGCACCAAAACTGCAAACCATCGGTCCATTGATGGAGGGCAGTCTAATAGACGTAGACTAAACGATGCCCCATTAATTGGGGGTCATATTACCATACATAATGGTATCCTATACCCCCCCCCATGAAGAAGCCTCTGAATCCATCGACGCCTCAGCAGAACGGGCCTTCGATCAAACGACGCATAGTAGCTTGGGTTCGTTGATTGGTACTTGCAAAAGCTGTTGAATGTTGCTGCCAACTTAGGGTGTTTGTGTAAATTCACCCCAAGTATTTTACGACCCTAGTATTATATTTTAGGAT
>JAKWJD010000697.1:0-18127 GCA_027705065.1 Solanum peruvianum
GCAGATTCGATTCCGATAGGAGCACATCTCGTGGATCAAATTGAGTCTCGAGCTTGAAGTCTTGGAGTTGTAGTGAGCTTCTTCTGGATGTTCCGTGCCACACCTCCCTCTATCTTTTATTTATTCTGTTATTAGTATTCAGACAAGATATATGTCACGACCGAAAATGAGCCGAGAGTGGCACCCACATTTATCCTCCTATGTGAGCGAACCAACTAATCTGAACCCCAATCATTTACCAATATTTCAACCACGATGAACAAAATACAATGCGGAAGACTCAAAATCTTATTAATATAATCAATAAATAGCTTCTAAATTTCTCAACTATTATCCCCAAAATCTTGAAGTCTCACACCAAGAACATCTATCCCTCAAATTTCTATCTAAGAGTATTTAAGAAGCTAAAATAAGTAAAAGAAAAGGGTCCATGTACGAACTTCAAGACATCAAGACGTGAGGAGAGAATCCTGTCCGAGCTAGGAATAATAGCTCACCCTGAAATCTGACGTGATGAAGACTGGCTAGAGTTGAGGGCGAGTCGAGTCGATGGCACGTTCGCTGCACTTCACAAATAACAAAGAGAAAAATACAAGTAGGGGTCAGTACAAGGACACGTACTGAGTAGGTATCATCGGCCTACTCAAAATAGAAAGCAATATATATCGAATAATAATATAAAATCGACTACCATACTCAACAGGTGACAACAACAAGTACAATAACCATTGGCCACAACACCAAGCACACCTATGAGGACTCAAGCCTCCACACCATACTCATTTGGGAAATGTTTTCTTTAAATTGGAGTATATTAACATAATTCACGATTCATTCTCTTTATTCTTCTTGTGTCGGAACGTGACACTCCGATCCCCCTAGGATTCATTCTCTTTATTCTTCTTGTGTCGGAACGTGACACTCGGATCCCTTACTACTATGTGTCAGAACGTGACACTCCGATCCCCTAATACTACGTGTCGGTTCGTGACACCCGATCCCCTAATTCTAAGTGTCCGTTCGTGACACCCGATCCCCTAATTCTACGTGTCACTTCGTGACACCTGATCCCCTAATTCTACGTGTCAGTTCGTGACACCCAATCCCCTAATACTACGTGTTGGTTCGTGACACCCGATCCCCTAATACTACGTGCCGGTTCGTGACACTCGATCCCCTAATACTACGTGTCGGTTCGTAACACCCAATCCCCAAATCTCATTACTTTAGTTCATCAAGCCTTCCTTTATGTCAAGGCATCATCATTAACAGAGAGATTTAAGGCTTAAGATTCAACAGCCTCATCATTCTAATCCATCACAATTACATAATCACATCATGCAACCACACAATTAAGCATATAGAAGACTTTACAATACTACCCAATACATATCAATCGCTATTTAGAGTTTACTATGAAATAGCATAAACCATAACCTACCTCCACTGAAGAATCGTGATCAAGCAAGTTACTTCCCCAATACCTTTGCTTTCCTCTTCGCTTCTCCCTTTTCTCGCTCGTTCTCCCTCTCTCTGTTCTTTCTATTTTTCCTTTTCCATAATCTTTTTCTTTTACCCTAATTATCATATAATTCATTATGATGAAAGTAGCCCATTATTTATTTCCTTATTATCTTCTTTCACCCCCATACTAAGTTATTAAACTTAACCCACTAATTTCATAAAGTTTTTCATGAATAGTCCAAAACACCCCTTAAAACTTTTAGCAGAAATCCGACCTTGTCGAGGTTACGCAACTCGTGACGGCCCGTTGTGCCTGCGACGGTCCGTCCTACAGGGTCGTCACAGAGTTCAGAGACGCAAATTCAATAAAAAGGTCTATGATGGTCCGTCGTATCTACGACGGTCCGTGCTGCAGTTCCGTCGCGAAGTTCAGAGAGTTGATCCCCGTACCCAGATTTCAGAGTTTATGTGTTTTGGTAAGAAGACTCTCGACGGACCGTCGTACCTATGACGGTTCGTCCTACCTGTCGTCGAGGGTAATGAGGAGAGCAGTAGGAGAATTACACAAGTGTGGGACGACAGAGTCCGTCACGGTCCGTCGTGACCATGATGGTCCGTCGAGTGATCCGTCGACCCAGTCAGTTTTTATCAAAAATAATTCTGCTGCTCGAAACGACTAAACAGGCCGTTACAATAGATACCAATTTACCCATCGTTCGTCCTCGAGCGATCACAAGAAGGAAAATAAGGGCGAGAAGGTGTACCTGAATCTGTAAAAATGTGTGGGTATCTTTCTTGCATATGAGCCTCCTTCTCCCAGTGGACTCTTCAACTGGACGATTCTTCCATTGAACTTTGATGGATGCAATCTCCCTTGATCTCAACTTGCGGATTTCTCTATCTAGAATACAAGGCTCCTCTTCATAAGACAAATTCTCATCAAGAAGAACTGAATCCCAACGAATAATGTAGTTTCCATCCCCATGGTATCTTTTCAACATAGACACATGAAATACGAGTGCACTCCTGAGAGTCGTGGGGTAATGCCAATTCAAAGCACCTCCCCCACGCGCTTCAGAACTTCAAATGACCAATATACCTCGGACTAAGCTTACCTCGCTTACCAAACCGCATCACCCCTTTCATGGGTGAAACCTTCAGCAAGACTTGTTCACCCTCCATGAACTCCAAATCTCTAACCTTTCGATCTGCATATTCCTTCTGCCTACTTTGAGCCGCTAAAAGCTTTTCTTTAATGAATTTAACTTTCTCTAATGATTCCCTCAAGAGATCGGTACACCATGGTCTCACCTCAAATGCATCAAACCAACCAATGGGAGACCTACATCTCCTCCCATATAGTGCCTCAAATGGGTCCATATCAATACTTGAGTGATAGTTATTATTATATGAAAACTCTGCTAAAGGTAAGAAGTTATCCCAATGACTACCAAATTCTATCACACATGCACGAAGCATATCCTCCAACACCTGAATCCTTCGCTCAGACTGACCATCGGTCTGAGGGTGAAATGCAGTACTAAGGTCCAACCTAATACCTAATTCAGCGTGCAATGTTCTCCAAAATTTAGAAGTAAATTGTGTACCTCTATCTGATATGATGGAAAGTGGAACTCCATGCAATCGAACAATTTCTGAGATATAGAGTTTGGCTAACTTCTCTGAATTGTAAGTCACCTAAACCGGAATGAAGTGAGCAGACTAGTTAATCTGTCAACAATTACACAAATAGAATCAAACTTACCCAATGTCTTTGGAAGACCAACCACAAAATCCATTGCAAGCTTCTTTCCATTTCCACTCAGGAATGGGCATTTTCTGAAGTGTTCCTCCGGGCCTCTGGTGGTTCATACTTTACCTGCTGACAATTCGGGCATTGGAGACAAAATCAACAATGTCACGCTTCATTCTACTCCACCAGAAATGTTGCTTTAGGTCACGATACATCTTGGTTGCACCAGGATGTATAGAATATCCTGAACTATGAGCCTCTGTAAGAATAGTGTGGATCAAATCATCAACACGGGGCACACATACCCTTCCATTAATTCTCAAAACACCTTCCTCATCAATTATTGACTTTTTATCCTCTCCTCGCAATATCATATCTCGAATTCGGCTTAGTTTCTCATCAGTAAACTGATTTCCCTTAATCATGTCAAGAAAAGAAGATCTTGCCTCCACACAGGCCAAAAATCCTCCTTTCTCTAGTACTTCCAGCCTCATAAAATCATTAGCCAAAGTCTGGACCTCTCTAGCCAATGGGCGGCTAGAAACTTGTAAGTGGCTAGACTTCTCATGCTCCCTGCTTTTCTACTTAAAGCATCTGCCACAACATTAGCTTTTCCTGGGTGATACAAAATAGTGATATCATAGTCCTTTAGTAGTCCCATCCACCTCCTCTGCCTCAAATTCAAATCTTTCTGGGTAAATACATACTGTAAACTACGATGATCTGTGTAAACTTCACACTTTACCCCATATAGATAATGTCTCCATTGCTTTAATCCAAACACGACTGCAGCCAACTCCAAATCATGGGTCGGATAGTTACGTTTCATGCACTTTTAATTGTCTCGAAGCATAAGCAATTACGTTCTTTTCTTGCATTAGAACTGCACCCAAACCCGAATAAGATGCATCACAATAAATAATGAAATTCTTGCCTTCCATTGGCAAGGTAAGAATTGGTGCAGTAGTCAACAAGGTCTTGAGGTTCTGGAAGCTTTCTTCACATTCGTCCGACCATAGAAATGGAACATGCTTAGTCAAATTTGTCAGTAGGGAGGCAACCGAAGAAAATCCCTTTAGGAGCTAGCTAAACCAACAAAGCTCCTTACCTCTGTAACATTAGTAGGTCTTACCCAATTCTTCACTGCTTCGATCTTAGAAGGATCCACCATCACCCCATCCTTAGAAACCACGTGCCCCAAGAAGGACACTGAATCTAACCAAAACTCACACTTGGAGAATTTGGCATAAAGCCTTTTCTCCCTCAACACTTCCAATACAATTCTCAAATGCTCCTCACATTCTTTCCTGCTCTTTGAGTATATCAGTATGTAATCAATAAATACAATAACAAAGAGATCCAGATATGGCTTAAAAATCCCATTCATCAGGATCATGAAAGCAGCAGGGGCATTCGTAAGTCCAAAAGACATTACTAAGAATTCATAATGCCCATACCTGGTTTGAAAAGCAGTCTTTGGCACATCTGCTGCCCGTATTTCCAATTGATGATAACCAGATCTCAAGTCGATTTTTGAGAAGGTACAAGCACCTTGTAACTGATCGAACAAATCATCAATGCGAGAAAGAGGATACTTGTTCTTAACAGTTACCTTATTCAGTTGCCTGTAGTCTATGCACATCCGAAAACTCCCATCCTTCTTCTTCACAAATAAGATAGGGGCACCCCAAGGGGATGCACTTGGTCTAATAAAGCCTTTACCTAACAACTCCTGAATTTGGGCCTTTAACTCCCTTAACTCTGCTGGAGCCATTCTATAAGGGGGTATGGAAATGGGGCGAGTACCTGGCTCCAGATCAATACAAAAATCAATATCCCTATCCGGTGGCATACCAGGAAGGTCTGCAGGAAACACATCCAGAAACTCACGGACTATCGAAATAAACTCACCCACAGGAGTAGAGACACGAATGGGCATGTCAAGCAAATCACAATGTAAATCAAGAACAATAGCAAATGAGGAAGATACATATGAAAATGTGGATCCAGGATAAAATAATACAGAAGCCATGCAATCACAAACCAAAAGATTACCTGTGATAACAACATCAGATGTCTCCGCTTCAGACCTCCCAGGGAAAGCATAACAATGGGCCCTATCACCTATCTGCCCGTTGCCCCTACCATGTTGCGCTGCAGTAGCTCCAGTTTTCCCGCCACCCCGGTTGATTTGGTGACCACCATTACCTTGGCCATCATGTCCTTTAGAATGACGGCCTCTTCCATGATCACCTCTACCTCTAACAATTGGGGGTCTGTAACTCTGCTATGGAAAATATCTCCTAATATGTCCAGTATCCCCACATCCATAACACTCTCTGGGGTCAAGCATAGGTCTCTGTGAGAATGACGAAGTCTGGGGGTAACCTTTAAACTCAGAGGAATGTTGGATGGTCTGCGATGGACCCCCAGCATACAGCCTGCAGTGAAGACTGAATAGGTCGGGCTGGGTAACCTCCTGAACTCTGTCCTCTGGAGTAAGAACCACTAAACTCACCTCTCTTACGAAACTTCTTAGATGTCGAGGCCATGGTGAAATCGTCTAGCTTCACCCCCTCCACCTCTATCACAAAAATCACCACTTCTTGAAAGGATTTTGCTGCAAGCAACTACCTGTAAGGCTGGAATCTGCAGTCTGACCTCAATCCCTTCACAAAACGGCGAATCCGCTCTTGTGGACTGAAGCAAAGTTGGGTGGCATACCTAGATAGTGCACGAAATTAGCCTCATAAGCAGTAAAGGATAATCCTGCCTTGCTCCAGGCTCAGGACTCATCTCTCCTATCCCTCAAAGTTCGGGGTATATACTTCTCCATAAATAAGCTAGAGAATGATGCCCCAGTCCATAGGTGGTGCCTGTGCTGGTTGACACTCAACATATGACCGCCACCACATTTTGGCGTTCCCCTTAAACTGATAGGTCACAAAACTCAACTCCAAACTAAATATTCTACTATGGCCCATCTTATGTAGCGCAGCTCATGACAATCACCAGGAAATCATAGGCATCCTCAGATTCAGAACCTTGAAGACTGGAGGTTTCAACTTCAAGAATTTAATGAAGAGTTCATGCTGATCACTCGTCATTATAGGCCCTGTAGTCAATCGAGGAAACGTGCCTAATTCCAATGAGGCATCCATAGGGGGGAGCCACAGCAGCTGCATGTTGTACTCCCGGAACCTGAGGTGATGGTTCAGAAAACACTAGAGGTGTCTGGCCCTGATCAGATAACCCGCTAAGATAAGCAAGAACCTGGTTAATCATCTCTGGGGTAGGTTGGGGTGGTAATTCCTCATCTTGCGCTTGCTCATTTTCTCCTTCCTCACCCTTTCTTACTACCTCATCAGTCGGTGAAAGAGTCACCGCCCTAGTACTCGCTGGACCAGGTGTTTTCCTCTACCTCTAGAGGACGTCCTCCCGCGACCTCTACCACGGCCTCTTGCCACTACTCCTCTTCGAGCTACAGCCCTAGTGGCTGGCTCAGATGAATCATGTCTTGCCAATGTTGGTGTTGGCATAGTTGTTGCTCTAGTTCTAACCATCATACGAAATAGAGTGAGGATGTCAGATAAAAATTTGTATCACATAGATACCAATTGTATCCAAGTAATAGCACGAAAGAAAGAAAGAATGGAATTTTCCTAAAGTCCTATAGCCTCTCAAAGAAAAGTAAAGGCGTCCCCCTACCGTTTCTCAAGACTCTACTAGACTCGTTCTTGTGTGATGAGACCAACGAACCAATGCTTTGATGCCAAATTTGTCACGACCCAAAACGAGTCGCGAGTGGCACCCACATTTATCCTCCTATGTGAGCGAACCAACTAATCTGAACCCCAATCATTTACCAATATTTCAACCATGATGAACAAAATACAATGCGGAAGACTCAAATCTTATTAATATAATCAATAAATAAGCTTCTAAAATTTTCTCACTATTATCCCCAAAATCTTGAAGTCATCACACCATGAACATCTATCCTCAAATTTCTAATCTAAGAGTATTAAGAAGCTAAAATAAGTAAAAGAAATGGTCCATGTCCAAACTTGAAGACATCAAGACGTGAAGGAGAGAATCCAGTCCGAGCTAGGAACAATAGCTCACCCTGAAATCTGACGTGATAAAGATGGCTAGAGTTGAGGGCGAGTCGAAGTCGATGGCACGTTTGCTGCACTCCACAAATAACAAAGAGAAAAATACAAGTAAGGGTTAGTACAAGGAACACGTACTGAGTAGGTATCATCGGCAAACTCAAAATAGAAATCAATATATATCTAATAATAATATAAAATCCACTACCATACTCAACAGGTGACAACAACAAGTACAATAACCATTGGCCACAACACCAAGCACACCTATGAGGACTCAAGCCTCAACACCATACTCATTTGGGAAATGTTTTCTTTTAATTTGAGTATATTAACATAATTCACGATTCATTCTCTTTATTCCTCTTGTGTCGGAAATGTAACACTCCGATCCCCCCAGGATTCAATCTCTTTATTCTTCTTGTGTCGGAACGTGACACTCCAATCCCCTACTACTACGTGTCGGAACGTGACACTCCGATCCCCTAATACTACGTGTTGGTTTGTGACAACCGATCCTCTAATTCTATGTGTCGGTTCGTGACACCCGATCCCCTAATTCTATGTGTCGGTTTGTGACACCCGATCCCCTAATTCTATGTGTCAGTTCGTGACACCCGATCCCCTTATACTACGTGTCGGTTCGTGACACCTGATCCCCTAATACTACTTGCCGGTTCGTGACACCCGATCCCCTAATACTACGTGTCGGTTCGTGACACCCGATCCCCTAATCTCATTACTTTAGTTCATCAAGCCTTCCTTTATGTCAAGGCATCATCATTAATCGAGAGATTTGAGGTTTAAGATTCAACAGGCTCATCATTCTAATCCATCACAATTACATAATCACATCATGCAAACCACACAATTAAGCATATAGAAGACTTTACAATACTACCCAATACATATCAATCGCTTTTAGAGTTTACTATGAAATAGCATCAACCATAACCTACCTCCACGAAGAATCGTGATCAAGCAAGCTACTCCCCATGCCTTTGCTTTCCTCTCTCGCTTCTCCCTTTTCTCGCTCGTTCTCCCTCCCTCTGTTCTTTCTATTTTTTCTTCCCAGATTCTTTTTCTTTTACCCTAATTATATATAATTCATTATGATGAAGAATCCTATTATTTATTTCCTTATATCTTCTTTACCCCCAAGTAACTAAGTTATTAAACTTACCCCAATATTTATTAAGTTTGTCATGAATAGTCCAAAACACCCCTTAAAACTTTTAGCAGAAATCCGACCCAGTCGATGTTACGCAACTCGAGACGGCCCGTCGTGCCTGCGACGGTCCGTCCTGCAGGGTCGTCACAGAGTTCAGAGACTCAAATTCAGTAAAACGGTATGTGATGGCCCGTCGTATCTAAGACGGTCCGTGCTGCAGTTCCGTCGCGAAGTTCAGAGAGTTGATCCCCGTACCAAGATTTCAGAGTTTAACTGTTTTGGCACGAGACTCTCGACGGACCGTCGTTTCTATGACGGTTCGTCCTACCTGTCGTCGAGGGTAATGAGGAGAGCATAGGAAGAATTACCAAGTGTGGGACGACGGAGTCCGTCACGGTCCGTCGTGACCATGACGGGTCCGTCGCGTGATCCGTCGACCCAATCAGTTTTTATCAAAAATAATTATGCTGCTCGAAACGACTAAACAGGTCGTTACATATACCTTATGTTAGATTTTTCATTAAAATTCAGACTTGCATCAGATTTTAGAAGCTCTTGTACTTAAGACACCAATTCGCATTTCATACTTTAAGGAACTCTATGTTTGAGATTCTTGCCAAGTTTTTTTGTCCTTTTTTTTATCCATTTGTTGGTTGCATTTGGTTAATATGTTGGGTTGGCTTACCTATTGGTTGGGAACATAGGTGCCATCACGACTCGTGTTTCTTTTTTGGTTGTGACATCTTCATTTTAAATTTCACCAAAAGGGACTCATGCTCGGCGTGAAGAGATTATTCGTACTATTAAAAAATATTATATAAAAAAAACATCTAATTACTATTGTTCTTGACTAGTGAATCTCTATAAAATTAAGTATATTTGTAATTAGTTTGTAATTACAAAACATTTGTTTATGAAAAATACACGAAGATATGTGATTTATCGATATGACACCCTATAATATTTCAATATCAAATTATGATTATATATCGCATGTTCAAACATACCCTAAAAATATTTAATTCAATATAGTATTCATGTTAATTTAATAATTAATTTAAATATAAAATTAAGGGTTGAGTCCACACTGATTGATCATGGTTATTACATCTACTGACTTTCAAATGAATATATTGATCATGGTTATTACATCTAGTGATTTCCAAATGAATATATTGGGAATACAATTGTTTTTCCTTTAATTTTATTTATTCATTTTTTATAGATGTTATTTTATGTGTTCTGATACCATACTAAATTGAGTGAATATCTCAACTACAAGTTCAAAGTGTTGCACTATGACAAGTATGTCTAATTATTTACTAGACTAAGCTTTAAAATGTTACTATTAAAGATCCATCTGACTACACTTTCATCATTATTTATGAAAGTAATGGCCTGAAAAATGTTCATGTACTAGGACATGGACAAATAAACTCAAATATAATAGGCCATTATACATCTTTCAAAATATAGAAGAAAATTTGAAATTTACTTATATTTCCAAAGTAGATTTTTGGGAAAAAAAATATTTATGACTTAGCAATTCAATTTTTTGATTTCAGTATATATAATCACTTTAACAACATATATATTTAGTGGAAATAGAATTTTCTTTTTGCGTGAGATATTGCTGCAACAATATTCAGGATAATTGAGTTAATGTTATTTTATTTCAGACTAGCTACAAACCTTAAAGAATATTACATATATATAGTTTTGGTTTATAAATACTCATATTTATCATTGCTGCTAAAATATAGTTTAACGATAATTATATTATTATCATTAACTAATTTCTTTAAAGTCATTTATTTATAGTTAACTAAGGGCTTTTTAAACCTATAAGTTTCTATTTTTCTAAATCTGTGAATGGGTCTCTATCAAAACCCACAAAAAAGGTAAAAAAGTTAATTAGAAGAACATGATCAATAGATAGCAACAACAAACGGTATAGCATGGATTATTGATATTATTGTCTATGTTTTTCTCAATTTCTTTTTCAACATCTATGATTTTACTTATTTTTTGCTTTATATAATATATTTCTATCTCATTAATACTTTTATTTGTATTCAATTTCCAACAATCTACCTTAGAAATTTTGAGGAACATCAATCTTTGATTCATGAGAAGGAAATACTTCTTTTGAAAGTATGAAAGATGGTAGCAACAATTAAATCTTGATTCAACATGTTGGAAGATATGACATATCAATCCATAGAAAATACTCATTGTTTAGTAAAAAGAGCGTGAATATTTAAATTCTTATTTTTATAAATTAAAAATATTTTTGAAATAAAATAAAATTATATTATGTATTAATTTTTAAATGCAATGTGTATGTCATTTTTTCTTTAAAATTAAGGAAGGTTGTAGAAAAAAAGTCAACCCTATTAAGTTTATTACTAGTATTTAATATAATCGGCACTAAATTCTTTTAAAAAAGGATAGTATTTGTTTTTTATAAAAAAACCAATTAAATTGTCAAGTAATGAACGTGGTATTTTACTATTATTTTTTTGATCAAACAATAGTATGGGTTTTTGACGTGAAACAAACACATTTTCCAAAATAGAAAAAATTAAACAAACAACTCAGAAGAATAATAAAATAAAATTTATACTCCGCTAAATACTTAAATAATAAGGTATATTATGGAATACCACACACACACACCACACCACACACACACCACACACACACACACACACCACACACACACACACACACACAACACACAACACACACACATATAATAATAGGAGAGGTAAAAAGTGTCACGTGTTCACACCATAAAAAACGATTTTTAAATAATTAATATTATCATTATGTAATAGGTTAAATAATAATCATTAGTGATGTAAAGTGTCATACCCTTTTTTTGGAACTTTTAAAAACCATTTTTTCACAACATCCTTATTCATGGTATAATCTATAATACTAATACTAATATAATAATTATATATGTATAATATATATACTATTATATATATATATATATATATATATATATAATTCAAATAGAGGGAATATCAATATTTTTTTCAAAATATACATTTCTTCATGCCTACACAAAATGAACTTATGAACAATAAGCAATGGAGGATAAAAGTTGGAGTTGCAAAGATGCGTACTTGATCACAATAATCATACATCTAATTCTATATTGGTTGATTCTCCGACATAACAAGGGTACCAAACTATTTTATAATTGTTTTTTATCTATTGCTTTTAAATTCTCCGTTGTATTTTATTTTGATTGATTTCCTATTTAAAAAATGTTTTAAAAAATATTATTTATTCAATGCTATTCTTTGATATATGTATTAGTTTGTTGGTTTTTAACAAAAAAAACATAAGGAACATAAGTTGATTTCACAAAATCTTAAACAATTATTTCCACGGAAAAATTACTCATTATTTTAGTTTTAATCTTAAAATATTGTAAGGATGTATAATATTTTAGATTTTTATCATTTAAACATACATACATACATACATATATACATACCTACATACATACATACATACATACATACATATATATTCATACATACATATTGTCACGACCCAAAACGAGTCGTTAGTGGCACCCAAGCTTTCCTCCTTAGGTGGGCGAACCAACACATCTAAACCCCAATATATACCAATAGTTCAACTATAAATAATATAAATAATGTGCAAGCTCCAAAAGATACTAAGCAACCAATTTAAATAAGTTTCTAAAGTTTAATACTTATCATCCAAAAATCAGATATTCATCACGTCAAGGACACCTATTTTTAAATTAGCAATTCTAAGAGTGTTTAAGAAACCAAATAAGCAAAAAGATGGTCCATGTCCGAAATTCAAAGACATCAAGACGTGAATAAGAAAATCCAGCACGAGCTAGAATTAATAGCTCACGCTAAACTCTGATGTGCTGGAGACTGGCTAGAGCCGAGGGAGAGTCTAAGTCGATGGTAAACTTGCTGCACTCCACAAAAGAACAGAGGAAAATAAAAGTAGGGGTCAGTACAAGGAACACGTACTGAGTAGGTATCATTGGCCAACTAAAAATAAAAATCAATATATATTGAATAACAATATAAAATCAAAAACAATACTTAACAGATGGCAATCAACAAAACACATGAACCATTGACAACAACACCATAACAGGTACACCATCAATCACAACATCAAGCACACGTATGAGAATTCATGCCTCCTTACCATACTCAGTTGAAAGATAGGTTCTTTGAGGTTAAGTATATTAAGTTACTTCATGATTTATTTCGTTTAATGTTATTGTGTCGGAACGTGATACTTTGATCCCATATACCGTGTCGGGACGTGACACTCCAATCCCATAATACTATGTCCGGAACGTGACACTCCGATCCAACTATCTTATTATTTTATGTCATCAAGCCTTCTTAATCAAGGCGTCATTTTAATAGAGAGGATTCAAGAATTACAAATTCAACAGTCTCATAATTTTAGGTCAACCACAAACCACACAATCAAAACATACAACCACACAATAAAGTACAAAGGAGACTTTACAATATCACTTAATACTATCAATCGCTATTTATAGTTTATCTGTCAAATAGAATAACCATAACCTACCTCCATAAATGAATCCAAGTCAAGCAACTACTCCTCCTCCAATCTCTTTCCTCTCCTTATTGCCTCTGAACCCTTCCAATCTATCAAATATATATATATATAATATATATATATATATATATATATATATAATATATATATATATATATTATATATATTATATAATATATATATATTATCTATCTTCTCCTATATCTATCTCTATATCTCTCTCTATATATCTCTCTATCTATATCTATCCGAGTGTAAGTTCACAAGACCATTACCCCTCCGATTATTATGTGTCTAGCCCCCATACCCAAAGCTCGCCTAATATAGCATCAATTTCATAAAGTTCAAACCCTAGGGTATCTTAACTCGTCTATTTAGCATAGGAGTTAATTAGCATAAATTTTACTGAAATTAAAATAATTAGACCTAATATTAATTATCTATCTCAATTAATTATAACTAATCATACCATGATAATAAATATATATATATATATATATATCTATATATATATATTCGTATATATATATATATAATTAAATCTAATATGTAATTAGTACTCAATGGTGCATTAAGAGAATGAATCGTCCTTTGTTAAATGTTTCAAGTCATATGAATTATCCACCAAATCTTAATCACGATCCAATAAAAAGGAATAATCATTATCCCATGATTTTGTAATTGTTCCTCATCAATACATTTATTCCCAATTCAAAACTCACAACTATGCACTAGTATTCCATTCCTTTTCTTTCACCACCAACACAGTAACAATATATAATAAGAATATAAATCCCTTCTTCCACACATTAATTAATATGTATAAAATAATATTAACATGAATAAACATCCACCAAACTATACATTGTTTATAAAGAATAGGATTTTACCTTGAATCTTTTATGTCGGTTTTTGTCGACGGCGCCGAGCACCAGCAATAAAAAGTGCAATTCTTCCATTTTACTTGCCTCAAACCTTTTTCATCCTCTCCACAATCTTAACTCTCCAATTATTATATAAAACTAACTATACATGGTAAAAGTTACCCACAAATATTTATTTTTATTTCCTTTAATCTCTAACTAAACAAATTATTAAAACTACCCACTAGTTTTATAATTATAATGATGAATAGTCCAAAATGCCCAATAAGAATCTTTTCAAAATAATGAAAAATAAATTAAAATTTTTTTTTATGAAGCACAAGAATTGGTCACTCGAAACGATCAGAAGGGTCGTTACAATAGATACGAATTTACCCTTCGTTTGTCCTCGAACGATCAAAGGAAGGCAACCGAAAGAATGAGTACCTGATTCGAGAAAAAGATGTGGATATCTTTCATGCATATCAGCCTCACTCTCCCAAGTGGACTCTTCAACTGGACGATTCTTCCACTGGACCTTGATGGAAGCAATCTCTTTTGATCTCAATTTGCGGACCTCTCTATCTAGAATAGCAATAGGCTCCTCCTCATAAGACAGATTCTCATCATGAAGAACTGAATCCCAACGAATAATATAATTTCCATCACCATTGTATTTTTTCAGCATAGACATCTGAAATACCGGGTGCACTCCTGACAGCCCTAGATGCATGGTCAATTCATAGGCCACCTCCCCCACGCGCTTAAGAACTTCAAATGGTCCACTATACCTCGGACTAAGCTTACCTCACTTACCAAACCGCATCACACCTTTAATGGGTGAAACCTTTTGCAAGACTTGTTCACCCTCCATAAAATCGAAGTCCCTAACCTTTCGATCTATATATTCCTTCTACCTAATCTGAGCTGCTAAAAACTTTTCTTGAATAAATTTCACTTTCTCTAATGATTCCCTCAGAAGATCAGTACCCCAAGGTCAAACCTCAAATGCATCAAACCAACCAATGGGAGACCTACATCTCTTCCCATACAATGCCTCAAATAGTGCCATATCAATACTCGAGTGATAGCTATTATTGTACGTAAACTCTGTTAAAGGTAAAAATTTATCCCAACGACCACTAAATTCTATCACACATGCACGAAGCATATCCTCCAACACCTGAATCGTTCGTTCTGAGTAACCATCGGTCTAAGGGTGAAATGCAGTGCTAAGATCCAGTCAACTACCTAATTAAGCATGTAACGTTCTCCAAAACATAGAAGTAAATTGCGTACCTCTATCTGATATGATGGAAAGTGGAACTCCATGAAACTGAACAATTTTTGAGATATAGACTTTTGCTAACTTCTCTGCATTGTAGGTCATCTTGACCGGAAAGAAGTGAGAAGACTTAGTTAACATTTAGACAATTACCCAAATTGAATCATACTTACCCAATGTCTTTGGAAGACCAACTATGAAATCCATTGAAATTCTTTCCCACTTCCATTCAGGAATGGACATTCTCTGAAGTGTTCCTCCGAGCCTCTGGTATTCATACTTTACTTGCTGATAACTAGGGCATTGGGCAAAAAAATCAACAATGTCATGCTTCATTCTACTCCACTAAAAATGTTGCTTTAGATCACGATACATCTTGGTTGCACCAGGATGTATAGAATACCTTGAACTATGAGCCTGTGTAAGAATAGTGTGAATAAAATCATCCACACGGGGCACACATACCCTTCTCTTAATCCTCAAGATGCTTTCTTCATCAATTACTGCCTCTTTAGCCTCTCCTCACAATACCATATCTTGAATTAGGCTTAGCTTCTCATCAACAAACTGATTTCCCGTAATATTGTCAAGAAAATAAGATCTTGCCTCTACACAGGACAAAAATCCTCCTTTCTCTAGTACTTCCAGCCTTATAAAGTCATTAGCCAGAGTCTGAACCTCTCTAGCCAATGGGCGTCTAAAAACCTGTAAGTGGGCTAAACTACCCATGCTCCCTACTTTTCTACTTAAAGCATCTGCCACAACATTAGCTTTTCCAGGGTGGTATAAAATAGTAATATCATAGTCTTTCAATAGATCCATCCACCTCCTCTGCCTCAAATTTAATTTTTTCTGAGTAAAGACATATTGTAAACTGCAATGATCTGTATAAACTTCAAAGTTTACCCCATATAGAAAATGTCTCCATTGCTTTAATACAAATACAACTGCAGCCAACTCAAAATTATTGGTCGGATAGTTACATTCATGCACTTTCAATTGCCTTAAAGCATAAGTAATTACATTCCTCTCCTGTATTAGCATTGCACCCAAAACAGAATAAGATGCATCACAATAAATAATAAAATTCTTACCTTCCACTGGCAAGGTAAGAATTGGTGCAGTAGTCAACAAGGTCTTGAGTTTTTGGAAGATTTCTTCACATTCGTCCGACCATACAAATGGAACATTTACTTAATCAAATTTGTTAGATGGGAAGCAATAGAATAAAATCCCTTGACGAATCGACGGTAGAAGCTAGATAAATCAACAAAGCTTTTTACCTCCGAAACATTAGTAGGTCTTATCCAACTCTTCACTGCTTCAATCTTAGAAATATCCACCATCACTCCATCCTTAGAAACCACGTGTCCCAAGAAGGACACTGAATCGAGCAAAAACTCACACTTGGACAACTTGGCATAAAGACTTTTCTCCCTTAAAAACTCCAATACAATTCTCAAATGCTCCTCATGTTCTTTCCTGCTCTTTGAGTATATCAGTATATCATCAATAAATACAATAACAAAGAGGTCCAGATATGGCTTAAAAATCCCGTTCACCAGGCTCATGAAAGCAGCAGGGGCATTCGTAAGACCAAAAGACATTACTACGAATTCATAATGCCCATACCTCGTTCGCAAAGTAGTCTTTGGCACATATGTTGCCCGTATTTTCAATTGATGATAACCGGATCTCAAATCAATTTTAAAGACACAAGAATCTTGTAACTGATCGAACAAATCATCAATGCGAGGAATGGGATACTTGTGCTTAATAGTTACTTTATTCAAACTTCTTGTAGTCTATGCACATCCGAAGATTTCCATCTTTCTTCTTCACAAATAAAACAGGGCACCCCAAGGGGATACACTCGGTCTAATAAAACATTTACCTAACAACTCCGGAAGCTGGGCCTTTAACTCTCTCAACTCAGATGGAGCCGTTCTATAAAGGGGAATGGAAATAGGGCGAGTACCAGATATACTGTGGTTTCACGGTATTTTTAATGCTTTTTCCTTAAGTTTAGTGTGTCCAAAAGCCTTTTTGTGCTAATTTTTATGTAAGATTCTCTTTACTTGCATGAAATATGTCCAAAAGATGAATGCAGAGGTTTTTGAGCAAGAAATACAGAAAAGTAGCACCTACAGAGCTTGTGACGGTCCATCATGATCGTGACAGTCCGTAGGTGGCATCGTGGTGCATGTTGCTGAAGGAAGAGTGGGAATTCTGACCAAGTGTGGGGTTACGGAGTATGTGACGGACCGTCGTAGCCATGACCGTACGTCCTGCTGGTTTGTCATGAAGATCAGAGAAGTAGTCCTAGTACCCAAATTCCAAGAGTTCAAGTGTTTTGGAAGGGAGACCCTCGACGGATCGTTGTGCCTGTGACGATCCGTCATACCTGTCGTCGTGGATAATGAAGAGAACAGAAGAAGAAATTACACAAGTATGTGACGACGATCCGTCGCGAGGTCCGTCATCCAGCCGGGTTTTGACAGTTTTCCAGCAAATAGAGTCCTTATTTAATTAGTTTTTTATTTTTTATTAATAGTTCGAAAAAAACTCATTTTTGAGGTTAGACCCTGCATTATTTTTAGACTCTTTGTTAGACTCTTGATTAGTTTTTAGACCCTTTGTGAGACTCTTGAATATTTTGAGACTCTTGTAATTGGTTGTTGGTGATTTTTGTTGATTAATCCAGGGATCTTTCGGATTTTACTCTTTCTCATTGAAGTAAGTACATGAACTCTTATACCATATATTTGAATATTGTGATTATGACTATGGGCTAACTAAACTCCATCATAACTAGGATTGTGGGAACCATACGTAAATAATGAGGTAAAACCTAACTAAATAACAATTCTA
>JAKWJD010000698.1:0-18116 GCA_027705065.1 Solanum peruvianum
GTCCCGTTCCACTATATACCGGGATGGAACCGGAACGAACCAGAACAGACAGAAATGAAACGGGACGAAATAAACGGGACAACATTTTTTGTGATAACGAAAATATGATTTTTTTTTTAATTTTCTAAGTTTAAATTAATAGTTTTAAAATTTATACGATAAGTGCTTACTTAAGTTTATTTTAAAGATATTTTTAAACTTTTTTTTTGTTATTAAGTTCGGAAGTAAAGTCTAATAATGTTTTCAAAATTTAAATCTTTTGAAGTTTATACCTTATAAGGTATTACTTATTATTCATTAATATTTATTTTATAAGTTATATTATAACTTGTGTCTTGTAAATTATAAATAAATAAAACAAAAAAAAAAGTAGTCATTTTAATTTTTTCGTTTTAAAACGATCGTCGGGAAAGGGAAGGGGAATAGAAATGTCGAATGGGGGGTTGGAAAGGGGGGGCTGCAGCTTTATCAAAAGCTGCAGGGCAGGGGCAGGTGGTCAGGGGCTCAGGGCGCAGGGCAGCTTTTAGTAAAGCTACCGCCTGCCAAGTGTCAGGGAAGGGGAGGAGGGTGGGTGGGTAATTAATTTGTAGATACAAATTATATAAAATATAATTTATGTAAAATATAAATATAATTTATATAAAATATTAATATATAATATATAATATATAAAATATAATATATATTAAGTAAATCAGACCAAAACCGGAACAGATCAAACCGCAACCGGGATGAACCGGTACCGGTACACCGGTACTAAACTACGGTTCTGTCCCGTTTCGTGTACCGGTTTAGACTATCCCGTCCCGTATGCACCAAAATAAGATGAACCAGAACGAACCGGAATGGTATCGGTATGTCCCGTTCCGTCGCCCAGTCTTACTCGTTGCTATGTGGTTATATTTTTTTGAGGTCGTTAAAATGATTTTAAAGTTGTTCCTTGGAATTAAAACGTGATTTATTATGAATTACATCCTTTATATTGGTTTTATTTAATTTATATGTGGTACATGATTACACATGATGAGTTAACATAAATTGAAATATGATAAGGATGTGGATCTATTCAGTTTTTCTTAAATCGTTTGGATCTGAATTTGATCATAGATTTGGAGATAAATATTGTTTTTGAACTCCAATTGATCAGAAATACGGTAGGTTCATGAGAAACAATCAAATTTATAATACTCATTGTTATGCCGTTATTGGGTAATTTGAGATCGTTTAGATAATGATTTTAGATAATTTTTGTATCTTGAAAAATTAATTTTATTAAAAAATTACTCGACTATGATATAGTGGTGATAGATTTTGTTCTCTATGGTCTTGATGACTAAGTTTTAGTGAAGTATTAAGTTCATGTGTTGGCTTAGACCTTCCTCCATAACGGATGAAATTAATACGAGTCATTATAGTCTAATCTCTAGTTTTGATTAACTGTATTGACTCTACTAAACTGAGTAATATTTTATTGGATCAATGAATTTAGGGATAATGATATTCACTTGACTTAAACTTACATATATCTGACAATCAAAATTTATTGTTTAAACTAACAACTGAGTTAGGTTTGGATAAGTTTATGGAGTGAATAATTGGTCATTGTACATGTGTGTTGCATGAGTAGTTCTCCAATCCCAACGATTGGCTACTTGAGATGCATGGATATATATTTATAAATGAACCCTGCATTTTTTTCCCGGCAAGCAAATTTGAGTTCTTGGGAAAAGAACTTGAAATTTACAGCTCTTAATGCAAGGAGTGTTGAAATCTACATCTTGAGTTATTAATTGATGTTGAGTTGGCATGATGACATGTCTACTGATGTGTTTTCTATTTTCAAAAGATAAAACATAAATATTTCTGTTTTACTTTTTTCATTTTGATTTGCTAGTCTTTAGGCATGTCGAGTTGTTGGTAGACTTAGTGCCTATTAGAAAGATTCTGTTTTTTTATTATTTACAGCGTTATCTACTATAGAATAATAGGAGTTCCTTCTCTTTAAACATTTCTTCTTTCAATTTAATATAATATCTCTCTTTTCTTGTGTTGTATGTTTTTTCTTTAGCTGGTAACACCAACAATTTCCTTGTACAACAACACGAACTCCTTGAAGTTTGAATAGTCTACTCTATTTTTCAAAGTCACGAGTTGATTCCATGTGAACTATTTCTCATCCGATACCCCGTACCCAGGGGCGGATCTATGTGAAAATTAGGGATTTCACCCAAAACCCCTTCGTCAAATAATTGCTCTGTATGTATAAGGTCAAATGTCAATTTATATTAATCCGTCGCTAAAAGGCTCGTTTGTAAATATTATCAACCAACTTTAATTTGTTGGTAAACTTACAAACCAAAAATCAGTTGGTAAACACTCAAAGATGTTTTTACAAAATTTTGATACATGGCTTTGAAATTTTCATTGGTAAATTTACCAACGAATTTTTGGTTAGTATATCGTTAGTACCTTTAGTAACAAATTGAAAAGGAATTAGTAAATTTTTTTCTTCATTATGAAAATTTATGTTCGAAAGTTACCAATAAAATTTTAATATTTTTTCTGGTTTCCCATACTATGTCGGTATCCACATTGGAGCTCGACTGAATCCTAATTCACACGCTGTCTGTATCCAAGGAGAATCGAACCTGAGACCTCTTTGTTAAGAATGAATGAGTACTTACCGCTCCACCACAACCCTTGTGGATAATACATTTTAAATACGTTAGTATGATTATTTATTTTTCTAATAAATTTACTTATTTATGCTAGTTTATTGGTAAGATATCATTCAAGTTCAATGTTAGGTTACTAATTAATTGACAATATGTTCATAATATTATTAACTAAATGATTATTCAATCGTAAAATATATTATTAATTTATTGCATTTAAAAATCTAAGAGAACGAATATAAATTCAAAAATATTAATATCCATTTCGTAAACCATATTTGAATGAAATAATGAAAAATCCATGATAACAAGTTAATTAATCTCAATATGACACATATCATTGTATCAAAAAAATTTATTTAAGCACGATTATTATAAATAATGACCAGAACATAAAAGTTAAAATGCTAACAACACAAACTAAAAATAGAAGCCTCAAAACCTGAACCAATCATTGTATTAGATATAAGGATGACCATATGAAGCTAATTGTACTAACAAAATTCTCAGCGGAGCACGTTTACAAAAAGTGTTAAGCAAAGTCAATTTTTGACCAAAAGTTAAAAGATAAAACGCTTAATGGTAGAAACTGAATATGAAAACCTCAAAATTCAAACCAACCACTCTATAAGACGAAAAATGACCTTCCAAAATTTTAACAGCGGACGAAATTCAAATTTTATCATGTTTCACAAAAAAAAGGGTTCTACATTTGAGCTCTAGTACAAAGATCCTAATAGGATGTCCACTTTTTAATGGGACTTACATCGGTGTTAAATGTGTTAAATACCTAAACAATCCTAACTCATCATGTTTATATCTTGAATTTGCTTCTGGCCCATGCTTATGAATTGCCCCATCCCTTGACAAGAGAGATCATCAAAATCTCACAATCAATTAATTGATTGAAAGAGTTTAAATTATATATACTAATAGCGCATTATACACTTATTATACTTTTTAGATTCTCAAATCATGTTTATTACAAATACTTACCTATTATTGTAAGTAAATTAACAATTTTTTTCGTGGTGTGAATAAGTATCGAATCCCATTCAAGTGTTGTTGGAAGACCTTTTGTAGTGAATTCAAATTTGGCACCAGCAAAATCGACTCTTCGAACATCTTCAAATTCATCTGATGAAAAATTGTTTTACCAAAACATATGTGGCTCTCCCATTAGATATCCAAATCTTCCTCAAGAAAACAATCATAATAACAATTATGTTCAAGCACAATCACGATCGAAAAATGGACGTGATGGCACTCGTCTTATGCCACCAAGACAAGTCAGCCTAAAACTCAACTATTACAACAAAATGTGGAAAGTTTACTATCAACTTACATTATACCCCAAAACTTGGTGGTCACGTGTACAAGCCTCTAAAGCATTACCATTGAATCAAACGAAAATATAAGTCTCAAATGAACTTGTTTCTAGAATTATACAAGATCAAAAACTATGAAGAAAGAGAGTCCAATGAGATGGCAAACAACTATCTCATAAATCTCCAAGAAGTCTCGGAAAAAAATAGAATGACAAGTACAACAAAAATTCAGGCTTAATAACCTACAAAAAAATTGTTGAAGCAAGGGTTGAGTACCAAACCACACAGTACTCAGCAAGTAAACCTCTAAACACAAGCTAAGGGGATGAAATACGGGTACTCTTACCACCCCCAGCCGAACCTCCACAACTACAACTTGCATAAAAATCAGCCCAACCTAATAACTCACGGTTTACAGCGCACATAGTTCAACAAGAACGTCTAAATTAAATATCCTCAACAACAACACTTTGACAAATTATATGTTCTCAAAAACAACACTTTAACAAATTACATATCCTCAACGACAATACTTCAACAAATTACATATTCTCAACAAAAATACTTCAACAAATTTCATATCCTCAATAACAAGCTAAATATTAATCAATAACAAGTTCCGCAGAAAGGCAATCACAAGATCAGCAAACAACCATATCAAGTTCACTAATGATAAGTATTTGCAATGCAATGAAATGTAATGTCAAGTATAATAATGCATGTCTGACCTAGTGATACACACCCGCTGTCTCTAAGTCCGGAACCATGGGGGACATATTTGTCCATGCATCTGTCGCAACGCACGACCCTCGATAATAGTAACCATCACAGCGCGCAATTCGTCCCTCGAAATATAGTATCCATTGCGGCGCGCGATACGTCCCTCGAAATGGTACCTCCTCTTTAAGTTCTCAATTTTTCTCAATGCACATAACACTTGTCGCAATCATGTCTTACAATAACATAAATAACATGTTCACACAAATAAAAAGGATATGATCATTTTCATAACACGGGACAATTCACAATAACATCAAGAATGACTGAACAAGCCTTTCAAACCATTCTCCATTATCAACACACACAAACAATTATTCACATTGCCTTTTATTACCCTTTGTTTTCATCATTAGTATTAATCAATGTGGATAAGTCAACTCATCACTAATTCCCATTACTCCTACACATATACCACAAGGGAATATACGCATTTCATACATAAACAAGAGTTTAGAAATCCACTTGCCTCAATCAATCAAGAATTCACTTTGAAACTTGAGCCTTCCCATTTTGTTGAACTCCAAACTCAAAAAAATATATTCACATTAATAATCACAATAAGATTTTGAACTAACAACACTCACATTACCATAGATCTACCGTAGACCCAAAACCTATCCGAATTTATACTCCAACTCTCAATTTTGATGCCAATTAACATTTCAATTATTTTTTAAAAAAAAAAAAAATTATGTGTAGAATTAAGTTATAATTTCTCCAAATAGCATAGTAGCCTATCTTAATATACCACATTTGAACCACGAGATTCTTTTTTATAAATATCCGTTAAGTAAAACATATAAATAAATAACTCCAAAATTTTAAAACAAACTTCTCAAATTAATCATGTGACGTCGGATATAACTACTGAGATGAGTAAAATGGTAATTTTACAAAAATAAAATTTAAAAAATTAAAAACTTATTTGTTGGGTCATTACAAGCAAATTAAATAAATATTAATAATATCACATTAATGTCTCCATCATCACTAGAACATGATGAATTTGATCATGATAGCAGGCAACAAACAATTATGTTTGAGACTGTTGTTGCTTCTATGAATAAAATGGTTGAACTTTGAAAAATGAATGACACATTTTGGATAGATTCATCAAGTGATGAGAGATGTTTTATTCACCGTGAGATTTATGGAAGA
Organism: Solanum peruvianum; assembly: GCA_027705065.1. NCBI lineage: Eukaryota > Viridiplantae > Streptophyta > Magnoliopsida > Solanales > Solanaceae > Solanum > Solanum peruvianum. The sequence goes on from JAKWJD010000698.1 coordinate 5,942, forward strand.
AAATTTTCAAATCAAGTTCTTCCTTACCAAACACCAACTGCTCGAATTGAATCATCAAAAGATTGTGGAATTGTATCAATGACTGCAACTGAGTTAATCCATAATTTTCTTGATCCATATATCCATTACTTCTTGATCCATATATATATATATATATATACTATATATATATATAATATATATATATATATATCATGGATTTAAAACTTGAGCAAGTGAGAGATCTAAAATACTATCATGATTTTTTGAAATCAAACATATTGTCATGAATTTTAAAAATTGGCTATTTCTTAATAGGCTGATACCATTTTATTTTTTATTTTCTTTCATACAATACTGATTAAGATGATTTATATGGAATGATGGACATGGAAAATGAGTACTTATGTTGAGACATAGTTGTCATTGTTATTGTTAAATAATTAATCATATACTTAAAAATGATTGATTGTACATGTAGGTTGGATGAACTTGTTTCCTACTGTAGTCACAAAAGCTAGGACTATTGAAGTTCATGATTCTGGCACTTGGGGATGCTCTATACAATTGTTAAAATATTAATCAATCTTTTAGATTTTGTTCCCCTCAAAATTAAATCAATATTAAAATTGACTAATAAAATAATCTAATTTTTTTTGTTCTTGAGTACAAATGTATGAAAAGTTGCAAATTTTATATCCTCTAGTTGAAGCTAGAGAGTTTTTCTTTATGCGTTGTTGTAGACAACTTGATGCAACTACATGGATCATGGTGGATGTTTCATATGATATATTCAATGAGATTCAAAGTGGTGCACCTTGTTATTCTTGAAAGTTCCAAACTGGTTGTGCAATTCAAGATATGGGCAATGATCAAAGTAAGGTAAGAATCATTTCCTCTCTTTATATCTCTATTTATATAAAAGGAAAACTATGTGCATTAAGCTCCATCTATACACTCGGTCCATATTACTGAGGTCTATTATGTATAATCTTATCTTGTATTTGTGCATGAGGTTGTTTCTATAACTCAAACGAGTGACATACCTATCAATATTTATATGTAGATTATTTTCCGTAGGGTATGTTACATAGGTAAACAAGTTACTGGTACTGACGCCTATTTCATGATGTTTTTTTTCCTAATATGATATAATAACAAAACTATCTTTATTCTCAGTTTATCCAATTTTGGATCCCCTTGTTATGTTGTTAATTTACTCTCCAAATGATCAGCTTTGGGACGTGAATCAGGGTTGTTTAAGTGTACCCCTATTGTTTTAGAGAATGATCTTTCTTTCCATGTATAGCCATGGATATCCCCATAAACTGACAAGTTTTATTTTAGGATTGAGTTAGATTCAATAACCATCCTTTTAACATGCTATCAGAGTTGTTAGTCTTCATTTAACAATGTTGAACTCCGGCTCATGCTATGTTTTTCATGTCCTAGATGTTTGAATCTAAACGAGCGAGGATTATTTTTTCTCCCCATATAGTCCTGATCAATTGTTTCCTTATGAAATCCAATGCTAAAAAAACACAAATTTCCAACATGCTTTCCTCATTATTTCCAAAAATTTAATGATTTTGATTTTGATTTCTTGATTAATTTTACTCTTGCATGTTACTTGGGTGGAACATGTTCAAGTAATTGAAAAATATCAGGTTAATTTTATTTAGAATTTTTTTGTGTGGTCGTGAAGCATACGGAGCTAAAAGATGGATTGTTACACTTCAAAGGATGTGTGAAAAACAATTTTCCAATGGATTCAATATACCCTACTAGGCATGATTTCGAAGGAAGTTCAATTTTGTATTTCCCTATTAATTTACTACTTTTTGAATTTCAATTTATAAGGTGAGAAAAGAATGCATTGCAATTTTTTCATCACTTCAAGGCAACTTTAAGTAAAAAGTAAATCTTGAAGGGTCCAAATCCTACCCTTTCTTTGTTTTTATGTTTGAATTTGGACTTTATAAAAGTTTTTTCATCTTTAAGGTATATTTGGCACGAAAGAAACATATAGATATAAAATATGTATTTTATCCATGTTCGACTTGTGAATTTTTTTATTTAAATGGGCCCGGAAATTAATCACTCTTTTTATTTTGAAAGTCATTTTTTTATAATCTTCTCCATTTATAATTTGAAACATCTCCTTTTCAAACTTCTCTTATTTCCTTTAGGAGTGTGTTTGGTATGATTTAATTTTTTTAAAAATTAGTCATCTTTTGATCTTCATTCACTAGCCAAAAAAATAATTTATAGAGAAAATATTTTCCAATCAAAGGAGCAGAAAAAATGACAATTTCTCTCATTATCCGAGGAGAGTCATTTTCCTTCGCAATAATCTCAACTCTAACACCTTTAACGACACTCAAATGTTATTATCACCTTTAACGTGTAAAAGTATCATTGAATACTCTCCGATTTGTTAATATTTTTATCCATCTTCAATAGAAGATTTTTTCTAGAAATTAAATTTAGTACTTTCTAAACAAAATCTGAAAATGAAAATATATTTCCTAAAATATTATTTCCAAAACGCAAAATACACCTTACTTGTTTCCTTATTAGTATTATTATAATTACTTTACTAATGTTTTATTCTTCTATTTTAGTATTACATGTTGTCTTCTTTATATGCCTATGTATTTGCTTTTCATATTAGAACTAGGGAATTTGGGCCCGCTTCGCGCGGTCTTTAAAATAAATATTAAAGGATTACTTTTCCCATCAATTATATAGTTCTCTTTATTTTCAAACGTAATACTATCACTTTATTTATTTTTTACTTATATATTGATTATGAAGATCGGTTTGAGATGACGATTGAAATGAAACTTAACAAATTTAACATCTATAATCTATTAAATGATGGATAGTACATTATTAATCAATATGTCAAATGTCAATATATATTTTTTTAGTAATTTTATGTTTGAACGGGTAGTTAATATGTCATTTTCTACATATTGTTGGAATATCAATGAGTTTGAATCTTTATATTACAACATATACTGCGATATACTTTTTTTTCTTGAGTATATAAGAATTGTATTATAAAGTAACTGAAAAATACTAATGAAATATAGATAAAATCTTATTATTCTTTTTCGTATTGATATGATAAAACTCCTTTGAATATTTCATTTTTGAATCGTTTTTGTTCCTTATTCAAATATACAATTTAAATTTATATGATTTTTGCATGAATCACATCTATTGATATTTTAGATTCTTAAGTTGCATTTATATCAAAGATAATTGTTATCATTTGTCAAATTTGCTTTTTCAGAATGTTATCCAAAATGTTACGCAATTATTAAGTTCAATATATTCAAACTCGAATGAGAATATGTTTTTTTTTTTAATTATCAACCTTTTTACTATATTTTAATCTATATCTTTTATATGAAATATAAAGATAAATAGATTTATATAAACTACATAAAAATATTTGATAGATAATAAATCTCTTCACATATTATATGTATAGAATAATAAAATTCAAAAGTTAATTAAATTAAATACTTTGATATATTGCTTTCATTTCAAATATACTTCTTGCATTCTCAAATCAATGATTGCACCTCTTTCTATATGAAATTAATATATGCACCCTAAAATATATACACATTACTTAGTATATTAAAATAATTTACAATCTTAATCATAATTAATCAATACTCGTATGAAAAGTTTTTTATGTACAAAATTTTGTGTTTTATTTTATAATATATTAAATATCAAATCAATTATTTTTATAATATATTAAAAATCAAATCAACTTATTTGTCATTTGTATCATCTTTTATTTAAAATTTTCAAAAGATACATATTTAACATAAATAAATAATTTATCAAATGCATGAATAAATTATTTGGCATATATTATTTGTCCTATTTTTAAATTTCATAAAATATATATTAAATATTATATTCACTATTTTATTTATTTTGATCTATATAATTATACTTCAAAAGAGTTATAGAAATATGATTTTCATAGTATATAAAATAGAAGTATTTAATATTATAAATATTTGCGTGGAGCGCAATTAACGTATGAGTAAACCAAAGCAAAAAGAGAACAATTTTGACTAAAAGATTTACAAAATCTTCAATTATGGGATCAACATTTTCATTTATTAGATTTTGTTTTCAATTAATTCTTCCAGTTCATATAAAATAAAACGTGAAATAAAAAATCGATAAACTAAAGTGGGATAAAAAATAAATAAATAAAATTATAAAAACGTGGTTCATCAAATTATACTACTTTTTTTTCAATTTTTTATTTTTTATGTTGGCAAATAAATTAAATATCTTCTATCATAGTTCATATATATCATATATATATATATAGATATATATATATATATATATATATATATATATATATATATATATATATATATATATATACATAGATAACATTTTCCTCTTGAGTACATCAAATGTGAATTAAAATACATTAACATTTGCCTCAAAAGATTGTCTTATAATACACATTTATATAGATATTTATTAAGAAACACAATAAATTATCATAAGTTTACACATTTAAAACTTGAGAGCTATGAGGAGTTATAAAGATAACGGAAATAAAACTTAGACCCTAAGATTCTGTGGTCAAGAATGATCTCTTGAACATGAGTAACTAAAAGCAAGAAAAATCAATATGCATAATTCATAAGATTTTCCTCTATCATGAGTACATCAAATATGAATTAGAATACAATAACATTTGCTTAAAAAAGGATTGTCTTACAATACACATTTAAAATTTGAGAGTTATGAGGAGTTATAGAGATTATAGAAATATAAGTTATAAATATAAAGAGATATATATTTCTAGTTATGAGAAGTTATAGAGATTATAGAAATATAAGTATGAATATAAAGAGATACATATTCTTAGTTTAAGAAGGGATATTAATGAGATTAAATTTAAGGGGAAAAATTCAAAGTTCTAATTATGTTTGTAAGATTAGTTTCTCCCTTATCTATTTAATAGGAGAAAATGAAAAGGAATGAAACTGAATATGTTATTAATAGCAAATTACAATAAAAAAGTTCTCTATTCGAAATTAATTTTATTAGTCACAAATTTACTATATTCTCATATGGTTTCATTAATAACTTAAAAAATGCAAACTTTATATGTTTAATTAAAACAACAACAATGTAGTGTATTCTTACAAAGTGATATCGGGTGTACTCAATTCGAATATAGCATAAAAATATTCAATACTAAAAACATATTTATTTATTTATTTATTTTGTGATTTATTACTAATACAATAAACCATATCATCTACTTTTAGACACAAAAATATTCAGTAGATATTAAAAAAGTGTACCATAGGTGATATACCTTTAATTCAACCATAGAAAAATCTAAAATATTAATTTTAATTTTATTTTCTTCATCTTTTTCTTCATCAATCATGTAGTTAAGTAATAAAAAAAGAAGACAAAAATGTGCATCTTTTCATCTTCAACAACAACAATGAATGAAATAATCATTTTTTGTTCAAAATGAAGAAATAAAATAAAAGAGAACAAAATAATGTTAATTGAAATCAAAATAATAAAACAATGAATCTTCAAAATGTTTGAAAATCAATCAAACTTTTATACTACTACAACTCTCTATGCATGAATCTCCAAGATAATTAAGTTTATTTCTTCATTTTGTTGAACTTGTACCAAATAATGTGATTAATCTTTCAAGAATTTACCGATGATCTTCATCAAAGTGAAGATTATATAGTGACATCATCTTTTCAATGTCTTCTTTTTTTATTACTTAACTACATGATTGATGAAGAAAAAGATGAAGAAAAAAAATTAAAAGAATATACTACAAAGAAAGAAAGAGAGAAATAGAATGAACATGCAACATCTCCATACATGATAGGTATTTATAGATAAAATAAGTAATAAAAATAGTTAAAAGAGAATTGAAAAGACATGTTATTTAAGTAGAGAATGTCAATAGATGGGGGTTTTTTGTAACTCATTTCATATAATTACAATATTAAATATGATTGAATTTTATAATTAATAAAAAAATATTTTATGAAAATAATAAAAAAAGAAAAAAAAGAAACAAATAGAGGCCATATAGAGGTGCCACATCAGCGATTTTGGATTCATATATATATATATATATATATATATATATATATATATATATATATATATATATATATATATATATAGTGATTTGGATATACTTTACTTGAATGAGGATCTATCAAAAACAACCCTCTACCTTCTCAAGATAAGACCACTCTTCGCGACTTTACTTGGGGAATTTATATATATATTATATATATATATATATATATATATATATATACTATATATATATATATATATATAGATATATATATCTATATATATATATATATATATATAGTATATATGTATATATGTATGTCTATATATATGTATGTATATATATCTGTATGTATATATATATACATTGTATATGCATATATATATATGTATACAAGATATATACATACAATATAGGTAGTCTATATCCTATATATAATATATAACATACCTCATATAATTACATACATATATATACACTACATATATATATATTAATATACATATTATATATATATATATATATGTTATTGTTATATTTAAATTTCATTTTACTTTCAGTGTTTCATGATCCAAAAGGCCGAAAATACGATACAAGTATCTCAAAGGATGGTTAGAGTTTTTTTGAAATCCTAGCATGACAGTAGATTTTCCAACTCATTGTAACGACCTGTTTAGTCGATTCGAGCAGTAGAGTTTAGTTTTGAAAATAACTCACTGTGTCGACGGACCACAAGACGGACCGTCATGGGCACGACGGACCGTCGAGGGTCTCGTTCCAAAACACTTCAACTCTGAAAATTTGGGTACGGGGATCAACTCTCTGAACTTTGCGACGGAACTGCAGCACGGACCGTCGTAGACACGACGGACCGTCACAGACCTTTCTACTGAAATTGAGTCTCTGAACTCTGTGACGACCCTGCAGGATGGACCGTCGCAGGCACGACGGGCCGTCACGAGCGGCGTAATTCCCTGGGTCGGATTTCTTGCTAAGTTTTTTTAAGGGGCGTTTTGGACTATTCCTGATTATAATTATAAAGTTAGTGGGTTAATGTTTAATAATTAATTACTTGGGGGTTAAGGACATAACCTTGAAATAAATAGTGGGTTACTTTTATCATCTTTTATACTTAATTATATGATAATTAGGGTAAAAGAAAAGAGTGGGAATAAAAAAGAAGAGAGAGCGAGCGAGAGAGAAGAGAACGAAGAGACAGCAAAGGCATTGGGGAAGTAGATTGCTTGATCACGATTCTTCGGTGGAGGTAGGTTATGGTTTATGCTATTTCATAGTAAACTCTAAATAGCGATTGATATGTATTGGGTGGTATTGTAAAGTCTTCTATATGCTTAATTGTGTTGTGTTGCATGTTGTGATTATGTAAATGGTGATGGATTATAATGATGATACTGTGGAATCTTAAACCTTAAAATCTCCTCTATTAATGATGATGCCTTGACATGAAGAAGGCTTGATGAACTAAACTAATGAGATTAGGGGATCGAGTGTCACGAACCGACACGTAGAATTAGGGGATCGGTGTGTCACGAACAACACGTAGAATTAGGGGATCGGGTGTCACGAACCGACACGTAGAATTAGGAGATCGGGTGTCACAACCGACACGTAGAATTAGGGGATCGGGTGTCACGAACCGACACGTAGAATTAGGGGATCGGAGTGTCACGTTCCGACACGTAGTAGTAGGGGATCGGAGTGTCACGATCCGACACCAGGATAATAAAGAGAATGAATCTTGATTATGTTTATACTCAAATTTAAAGAACCTATTTCCCAATGAGTATGGTGTGGAGGCTTGAGTCCTCATAGATGTGCTTGGTTTGTGCCAATGGTTATGGTACTTGTTGTTGTCACCTGTTGAGTATAGTAGTCGATTTTATATTATTATCTGATATATATTGCTTTCTATTTTGAGTTGGCCGATGATACCTACTAAGTATGTGTTCTTTGTACTGACCCCTACTTGTATTCTTTTTCTTTGTTATTTGTGGAGTGCAGCAAACGTGCCATCAACTTCGACTCGTCTGCAACTCTAGCCAGTCTTCAGCATATCAGATTTCAGGGTGAGCTATTATTCCTAGCTCGGACTGGATTCTCTCTCATTCGTGTCTTGATGTCCTTGAAGTTCGGACATGGACCATTCGTTTACTTATTTTAGTTTCTTAAATACTCTTAGATTTAGTAATTTGAGGATAGATGTTCTTGTGGTGATGACTTCCAGATTTTGGGAATAATAAGTATTAAATTTTAGAAGTTATTTATTGGTTATATTAATGAATTTTAAGTCTTCCGCATTGTATTTTGTTCATTATGGTTGAATTATTGGTAAATGATTGGGGTTTAGATTGGTTGGTTCGCTCACATAGGAGGATAAATGTGGGTGCCACTCGCGGCTCGTTTTGGGTCGTGACAAACTTGGTATCAGAGCATTAGGTTCGTTGGTCTCATCACACAAGAACGAGTCTAGTAGAGTCTTAAGGAACGGTAGGGGGACGCCTTTACTTTTCTTTGAGAGACTATAGGACTTTAGGAAAATTCCATTCTTTCTTTCTTTCGTGCTATTACTTGGATCCAATTGGTATCTAGGTGATACAAATTGGTATCTGACATCCTCACTCTATTTCGCAGATGGTTAGAACTAGAGCAACAACTGTGCCAACCAACACGGCAAGACAGGATGCGTCTGAGCCAGCCACTGGGGCTGTAGCTCGAAGAGGAGCAGTGGCAAGAGGCCATGGTAGAGGTCGCGGGAGGACGTCCTCTAGAGGTAGAGGACAAACACCTGGTCCAGCTAGTACTAGGGCGGTGACTCCTCCACCGACTGATGAGGTAGTAAGAGAGGGTGAGGAAGGGGAAAATGAGCAAGTACAAGATGAGGAATTACCACCCCAACCTACCCCAGAGATGATTAACGAGGTTCTTGCTTATCTTAGCGGGTTATCTGATCAGGGACAGGCACCTCCAGTGTTTTCTGCACCAGCACCTCAGGTTCCGGGGGTACAACATGCAGTTGTTGTGGCTCCCCGCATGGATGCCTCATTGGAAATAGGCACGTTTCCTCAATTGACTACAGGGCCTATAATGATGAGTGATCAGCATGAATTTTTCACTAAATTCTTGAAGTTGAAACTTCCAGTCTTGAAGGGTGCTGAATCTGAGGATGCTTATGATTTTCTAGTTGATTGTCATGAGTTGCTACATAAGATGGGCATAGTAGAACGATTTGGCTTTGAGTTTGTGACCTATCAGTTTCAGGGGAACGCCAAAATGTGGTGGCGGTCATATGTTGAGTGTCAACCAGCATAGGCACCGCCTATGACTTGGGAATCATTCTCTAACTTATTTATGGAGAAGTATATACCCCGGACTTTGAGGGATAGGAGGAGAGATGATTTCCTTAGCCTGGATCAAGGCAGGATGTCGGTCACTGCTTATGAGGCTAAGTTTCGTGCACTATCCAGGTATGCCACCCAACTTTGCTTCAGTCCACAAGAGCGGATTCGCCGTTTTGTAAAGGGATTGAGGTCAGATTTGCAGATTCCAGCCTACAGGTAGCTGCTGCAGCGAAATCCTTTCAAGAAGTGGTTGATTTTGTGATAGAGGTGGAAGGAGTGAAGCCGGACGACTTCACCCTGGCGTCGACATCTAAGAGGTTCCGTAAGGGAGGTGAGTTTAATGGTTCTTACTCCAGAGGACAGAGTTCGGGAGGTTACCCAGCCCGACCTATTCAGTCTTCACTGCAGGCTGTAGCTGGGGGTCCATCGCAGACCAGCCAACATTCCTCTGAGTTTGGAGGTTACCCCCCAGACTTCGTCATTCTCACAGAGACCTATGCTTGAACCCAGAGAGTGTTATGGATGTGGGGAGACTGGACATATTAGGAGATATTTTCCAAAACAGAGTTACAGACCCCCAATAGTCAGAGGTAGAGGTGGTCATGGAAGAGGCCGATATTCTGGAGGACGGGTGGCCAAGGTAATGGAGGTCACCAAATCAACCGGGGTGGCGGGCAAACTGGAACTACTGCAGCGCAACATGGTAGGGGCAACGGCAGACAGGTGATAGGACCCATTTGTTTTCCTTTCCCTGGAGGTCTGAAGCGGACATCTGATGTTGTTATCACAGGTAATCTTTTGGTTTGTGATTGCATGGCTTCTGTATTATTTGATCCTGGATCCACATTTTCATATGTATCTTCCTCATTTGCTATTGGTCTTGATTTACATTGTGATTTGCTTGACATGCCATTCGTGTCTCTACTCTCTGTGGTGAGTCTGTGATGGTGGAGAAGGTGTATAGGTCTTGTCTTGTGACTTTTGTGGGGAACAATACTCATGTAGACTTGATTATTCTAGAGATGGTTGATTTCGATGTAATTCTAGGTATGACTTGGCTTTCTCCAAATTTTGCAATCTTAGATTGTAATGCTAAAACTGTGACATTGGCCAAGCCTGGGACAGATCCGCTAGTGTGGGAGGGTAACTATAGTTCCACCCCAGTTCGTATCATCTCCTTCCTTCGTGCTAAGAGAATGGTTAGTAAGGTTGTTTAGCTTTCTTGGCACATCTCAGGGATGATACTTCCCAAGTACCTTCGATTGAGTCTGTTTCGATAGTCCGTGAGTTTCTCTGGATGTGTTCCCTGCAGACCTTCCTGGTATGCCACCGGATAGGGACATTGATTTTGTATTGATCTGGAGCCGGGTACTCGCCCCATTTCCATACCCCTTATAGAATGGCTCCAGCAGAGTTAAGGGAGTTTAAGGCCCAACTTCAGGAGTTGTTAGGTAAAGGCTTTATTAGACCAAGTGCATCCCCTTGGGGTGCTCCTGTTTTATTTGTGAAAAAGAAGGATGGGAGTTTTCGGATATGCATAGACTACAGGCAACTAAATAAAGTAACTGTTAAGAACAAGTATCCTCTTCCTCGCATTGATGATTTGTTCGATCAGTTACAAGGTGCTTGTACCTTCTCAAAAATAGATTTGAGGTCTGGTTATCATCAATTGAAAATACGGGCAGCAGTTGTGCCAAAGACTGCTTTTCGAACCAGATATGGGCATTATGAATTCTTAGTAATGTCTTTTGGACTAACGAATGCCCCTGCTGCGTTCATGAGCCTGATGAACGGGATTTTTAAGTCATATCTGGATCTCTTGTGTGTTTATTGATGATATACTGCTATACTCAAAGATCAGGAAAGAACATGAGGAGCACTTGAGAATTGTGTTGGAAGTGTTGAGGAAGAAAAGGCTTTATGCCAAATTCTCCAAGTGTGAGTTTTGGCTAGATTCAGTGTCCTTCTTGGGGCACGTGGTTTCTAAGGATGGGGTGATGGTGGATCCTTCTAAGATCGAAGCAGTGAAGAGTTGGGTAAGACCTACCAATGTTACAGAGATAAGGAGCTTTGTTGGTTTAGCTAGCTACTACCGCCGATTTGTCAAGGTATTTTCTTCTGTTGCCTCCCAACTGACAAATTTGACTATGCAGAATGTTCCATTTGTATGGTCAGATGAATGTAAAGAAAGCTTCCAGAACCTCAAGACCTTGTTGACTACTGCACCAATTCTTACCTTGCCAGTGGAAGGCAAGAATTTCATCGTTTACTGTGATGCATCTTATTCTGGGTTGGGTGCAGTGCTAATGCAAGAGAGAAATGTGATTGCTTATGCTTCAAGGCAATTAAAAGTGCATGAACGTAACTATCCGACCCATGATTTGGAGTTGGCTGCAGTGGTATTTGCATTAAAGCAATGGAGACACTATCTATATGGGGTTAAGTGTGAAGTCTATACAGATCATCGTAGTTTACAGTATGTCTTTACTCAGAAAGATTTGAATTTGAGACAGAGGAGATGGATGGAACTACTGAAGGACTATGATGTTACTATATTGTATCACCCAGGAAAAGCTAATGTGGTGGCAGATGTTTTAAGTAGAAAAACAGGAAGCATGGGAAGTTTAGCCCACTTACAAGTTTCTAGACGCCATTGGCTAGAGAGGTCCAGACTCTGGCTAACGACTTTATGAGGTTGGAAGTA